>VACF01000973.1:0-31011 GCA_006891605.1 Pleurozium schreberi | reverse complement strand
ATGATGTTTGGCAAAATGTCAACAGAGTCACCAGAGATGTCGAGAAAGACATCAAGAAAAACTAAGAAATGTCGTTGAAAACATCCTGAGGAACTAATGAATGTCATTGATAACAACTAACCAATGTTTTCGCAAATAAACCACCCCGTCTGCAATGTCTCATATGACGTCTCTCTTGATGTCGACCGTGACGTCTCCACGTTGTGTACGATGTCACAGAAGACAAGCCAACGCACACGGAACCCTCTGCGAAATGTCCACGTGGCATGTGACGTGGAAAAGCCACGTCAGTTTTTTTGGGGTCCACGTCAGCAATTTTGATGGGTCCACGTCACTACCCCGGGTAGTCCGAATTTTTTTTTAAAGAAGTCCGCGTGGCAGGAGCTGCCCCCAAAACAGTTGATGTGGCACTGTGGACCCCTCCACGTGCCACACTTACATGAGTTTGGCCTTTGCCGATTTCTCGTGACGTCACCAGAAATCTTCATGTTATATGTGACATTTGACAAAATTTYGGCACGTTTTTCCATGTTAATAAAAAAAGGTATTTCGGATGACACCAACGATGACAAGCAACGCGTAGAAATCAATGCAGTCCATGTTTTTTTCAACAGTCACCAAAAACGCAGTTTTCTTATAGTGTGTGCCACGTTTGCTTCGATGGTCGCCAACCCATTTGTGTATATTGCCTCCATTTCTAACATTGTATTTTTTTGTTATTTTCGAGATGCAGTGAGCCTTGTTGCAGATGTAGCTGGACCTTCCTATGTCACATGCGATCCTCCCTCAATGGTTGTTTCCGGACTAGTTGAAAGTGAACATCGCGTCCTTCCAAAGGTGAGTTAAATTCTCAGTCACTTGGTCGTTTGTTTCATCGCATTGTCCGTTGCCATGCTTTTTGTCCGTGTTAAACCAAGTGGAGTCCCTGTAATAATCRAATCTTATTTAGTAAMGCAKTACGGCCYTTCTCTTTTCCATCTGCAACCYAGGTGGTTGAAGCAGCAGCGGCCATTTCTAGCACAATTGTCGATGTTCCGCATGCGCCAACTAGGCGATCTGCGCCTAGATGGCTGAACATCGTGTTCGACCTCAATGGGATTTCAATGCGCATGTGAGGAATTCCGCTTCAGGGACCCCAAACTGCRTTTCAATGATGACAGGGCCTCGCACTCGTCCATTGTGCCGGCCCATGTTGGTCCCAAGCTAGTGTGGGTGCGTCCGGGGTATAATGCGTTTTTTTGAGACGTTCTCAAAGTTCGCAACAATTTCAATATGGAGTTCTATGAAATTGGGTACCACRAGCACCATCACCCATTATCTCTTTGGAGACGTTACTCCTCCAAAGGTTGTCCACGGTCAGGAACACTGTAAGCGAGTCGTCATGGAGGTGTCGAACCGTGTATCAAGGTTCCTGAAGGTGAAGGGCACGGATAAGGATGTTTTCTTGAAGACGTTGTCGGTCGGACTTTTTTCTAAGTACAGTGAATTGTTCACCATGGAAAATACAATTATAGTCGACGACAGCGCGTACAAGCACGTCCTTAACAACCCGGAAAATGTGCTTCTAGCGGATACGTGGTCTCCTATCGGTGCCRGAGCGAACGACACATTTCTTCTCAGTGTTTTGCTTCCTTGGCTGCAACGGCTCCACAACAGCGCCGACTTAGGCTTATGCATCTTCCGTCGGCAGAACCCGCTAGGACATCCGCTACTTGGCTCGGACCCAGACAATGTGGATTTCATTGAGCTTACGCGCGCAATTCACTTGTCGAACGAATTACAGCATCATTAGGCATTATTTTMTGTGTATAATTGATAGATCCATGCCGGAACCATGTGTTAAATACAATATGTATAGTCCTTGATTTTTGTATTATAAAAGTGGCTGATGCCAAATTTTYTCATTATCCAGCTCTTAATTTGTTGTCGTCATCTTTGCTTATACATGTGGTTGTAAATTTCTGTTCATCATTTCTCGCAGATCGCTTCTTCCGACGCGTGCATCGAGTCCTGTTTGAAGTCTCTACATTATGGTCTGCCAATTCAAAGTGCTGAGTATGTGTTTTCTTCATCTTTGTCCATGCCTTTCTCAATTGAGTACGCCGCGGCTCCGTACGAAGAGGAGGAAGTTAATAGCCCACCTCCCAATCCGCGTGTGGTCGTCGTTGCCTCTCCGTCTCCCCTGCRTCCGCGACGTGCAATGGGCTCACCCTCTAATATTGGTGGTCGTGTAGTTATGGGGAGAAGAATCATTTATAATGCCGCACTTGTTTTAAAAGCAACACCAAACCATGGGAGGATTTCAAATTGGTTGTAGTGACTTTTATAAGAGAGGTTTTAAATAGAGACCATGACGAGCTACCTTGCAAGGATGGTTGATCTTTAGAGACGGATGCTCTCTTTCTGTGATGTGAAGGGGACTCCTTGTACCACCTTTAGTATTGCCCTCCACAGTTTTCTCCCGGAGAACAACGGTGTCTTCTAGGTAGGACATTCTTGTTTCATGGTTGAGATTATCCGCAAGTGCGAGATTGTGGTGGTTGCCTTCATCAACATTTTTCACCGGAAGCCCTTACGTTTTATATCCATGTGGTGCCGTTGCATTTAAGGATGACAAATCTTCTTCTCTCTTGTCCTTTGTGTCTTCCGAAATTGGAATTGGTCTATGACAAAGGATATTATCACTATTGATCATGCCGTCTCCATTCAAGTACCTTGCTATAAGCAACAAGTCATCTACTTTCTTTCCAAAGACATCGCCATCTACAAAATCATACTCGGTAATTGGGACATTGTGAGTATTATCCATACGTAGAGTGGGRCTGCTATTGATGTCATCGTCTAGATGGTTTCCATCGTGATTGGTAGGATCTTSAGTGCTTAAATCATGAGAGTATTCCGAGTCATCCGACTCATGTTCTTATGGATCTTCTACATCCATGTTCTCCGCATACCACCTCTTCTCATCCGTCAACTTTGCATTTGCGAGCAACTTAGAGTTTGTATACACAAAGACCAAGTCATCAACCCTTCCCGGTAGTAACTGATTCCGCTTCTTGTCATGGACAAAAGAATAACTACTCCAATTGCGTTCACAAGAAGAAGATGACACTGTCTGCGCTAGTATTTTTTTTGCAATTGGTGCAAGGAGTTTGGCACAAGCACCTCCAAAATCTCACCAAGCATACGGAGAACATTTTTGGTGTTTAGAATCCAACATGTCATGGAATGGTACATATTTGTGTCGAAATGCTATGAATTCCTTCACCACGTCTGGATAAGTCTCCGGAGAACATAGCTTTCGTAGTACTCGTTTGCATGACGTGATGACATCCGGGTCATCAGCCAACTGTTCATCATGGAATAAATAAGGATTGAGAAGTGCACCGACGGAATGTAAATCCGTTGTGATCATCCGTTTTCGGGCGTAGAACTCTTTCTCAACAATGTCCGCTAAGTTCCTGTCATGATTAAATGGTTCGATACGTAAAGCCCGAACATGCTTCTCGAGCTTGCGCAGGATGTGCAAAACCCTCCCCATACAAGGTTCCTTGGAGTCAAATTCCCGAAGTGCATACACTACAGGAGCTACCATCTCCTGAAAGTTTGTGCATCGCTCCCAAAAATGTTCATCTAGAACCACTCTTTTGATGCTCCCACCTTGAAATCACCACTTCCTTGTTGCAACCTTCTTGCAATTCTTCACTCCAAACCCTAACTTGTGATCCTCCTCCTCTTGCTCTTCTTGCTCTTGCTCCTTCTTCTCTTCTTGCTCCTTCTTCTCTTCTTGCTCCTGAAACCCTTCTCCTCTTGCTTCTTCTCTCCTTCCCTCCTTCCGCTACTGCCTGGTCTCCTCCGCTCCCGCTGCTGCCTAGTCTCTCCCGCTCCCACTGCTGCCTGGTCTCCTCCCGTTCGCTTACTCCCGCCTGGTTACTTCACCACAATACCTTGCGCCTTGTTATCCAGCGCCTGGTTATCCGTGCCTGGGTATCCTGCCTCATGGTTTTTCGTCCTCCTACTTGCTTATTCCCCGCTACTGTCCAGTACTGCTGTCCGATACTGCTATACGGTACCCGGATGATATCTGGCTTACATCCAGGATATGTCCGGGTATCAGCAATATTTATTTTTATTTATTTATTTAATTTGTATTATTATTATTTTTTAATTTTTTATTTTTATTTTTATTTTTATTCATTTTTTTTTCTATTCTTTCTTTCATACAAAATTAAATTCTTATCCTTTCGAATAAGAATTTAAGTTTTTTTTACAACAATTGAAGTAGGAACAAAACCTACAAATTAACCCACTATTTAATTAGTCTATTTAATCAACAAATACTTCACTAATTAATTTTGCACTAAGTAGTGAATTAGAACTTTGTCCCRGAGACTTTCCCAGACACTATCTTTTCGGTTTCCCAGGGTATAAAACTAATTAATTTAAGACCCGGTATATCACCACTATAATACTAATTAGCGAGTTAAGCTTTTCACTATTTTCACTATTCGCTATACAATCTAATTCTATCCAACTCTAACTATTTTACTAGTTACCTAAACTAAAAATCTCAATTTAACTAATATTTTTGGTAGGGGAAAACAAGTGGGAGTTTTAGACTTCCACACCATTGATCTTTCTCAACGTGGTTCTATAGCCATTATTCAAGAGAATGTTAAGCGTACAAGGATTGGGCATGGACAAGAATGCAATGCAATAGGAGAAGAAGAATGTAGCACTCCACAACCACTTTTAAAGCATCCACCTCATTTGCATGTGGCACATTTTAGGCAGAAGAGAGCTATCTTTCCAAGGRTTTCCAAGGCTTATTGTGATATATGCAAAGTAAATACTGGGATAGAACAAGGAGATGAATATGTAGCATGTAAAAATTGTGATTGTCCATTGATTTTTAAATAATTTTTGTATATTCTTCTATATTGCACTAAATTTGAGATATTTTAGAATAAAGGCATTATTAGAAGTATATTTTATTTGAAAAGTTTGATTTTTTATCGTTTTGTTGCAATGTTTTGTTTAAATTATAGATATGTACTTTATAAACCGAGATTAGAAGAATTCATATGGAGCCTTATGAATATTCGTATTTAAAAAAAATACATTCTAGTGTTAGTAGACATTGATGATTCATAAGAAGTTATGATATCTAATTCATAATATATGTGTATTATTTTTCACAAACAAGGGATATGAAAGGGCACTTATAACATTTTAATATTTAACAATATTTCATTTTAGATAACCTTAGCTTCAATAAAGATAAAATCAATTAAAATTTTTAAACACCAATATAATATTCCTCCCCTTCTATCCCTTCAGTGTACTATGTATGTGGTTAGGGAGAAACTATATCTGTGGTGGTTCCACCATGGAGAGCTCTTTCTTTTAACCCCTAATGTTCTTTGCAAATTTCTTACCAAAAACACTTGAAGAGTACATCTTCAAGTGCAAAGAGAGGGGAAGGAAAAAACAACTTTAATTTCTATTCTTAATCATTATATCAGAAATCAGAGTATTACAGTAATAAGTAGTGATTGTTTCAAATTTTTTCACCATATGGATTAGAAGATTATAGTGTTTGAAGTGGGTTGTAAGCCAAATGCAATCACTTTTTTGAGCATCTTGAACTCATGTGCAAGTAAGGGGCCATTGGAGTGGGTAAAGAAGGTTCACAGGCATGCCATGGATTCAGGGCCTGAGTTGGATGTGCGTGTGGGCAGTGCACTTGTTCACATGTACGCAAAGAGTGGTAGCATTGATGATGCACGAGTGGTGTTTGACAGAATGAAGGTGCGCAATGTTGTATCATGGAATGCGATGATTTGTGGCTTGGCACAACATGGTCTTGGGCAGGACGCTTTGGAGGTTTTTAGACGAATGACTGCACACGGTGTGAAGCCTGATAAGGTCACGTTTGTAGCAGTTCTGTCAGCGTGCAGTCATGCAGGCCTTGTTGATGAAGGTCGTTCCCAGTATTTGGCTATGACACAAGTTTATGACATCGAACCCGATGTGTCTCATTGTACCTGCATGGTGGATCTCCTGGGGCGGGCAGGACGCTTGATGGAAGCAAAGTTCTTCATTGATAACATGGCAGTTGAACCTGATGAAGCAACTTGGGGAGCCCTGCTTGGTTCTTGTAGAACTTATGGTAACGTAGAGTTGGGCGAACTTGTTGCGAATGAATGTCTGAAATTGGATCCGAAGAGTGCTAGTACATATGTTCTCCTTTCCAACATCTATGCTAAAGCTGGAAAGTGGGACATGGTATCATGGGTGCGGACTATGATGCGCGAGAGAGGGATTTGCAAGGAGCCAGGTCGTAGCTGGATCGAAGTCGATAACAAGATTCATGAGTTTTTGGTAGCGGACTCATCTCATCCAGAATGCAAGGAGATAAATGAATATAAGGACAAAGTGATTGAAAAAATAAAGGCTGAAGGGTACATTCCCGATACCCAGCTAGTGCTGAAGAACAAGAGCATGAAGGACAAAGAACTTGATGTTTGCTCTCACAGTGAGAAGTTGGCAATTGTGTATGGGCTGATGCATACACCCTCTGGAAATCCTATTCGTGTATTCAAGAACCTTCGGGTGTGCACCGATTGTCATGGAGCAACTAAGTTAATCTCAAAGGTGGAGGGACGAGAGATCATAGTGAGGGATGCTAATCGATTTCACCATTTTAAAGATGGCGTCTGCTCCTGTGGTGATTACTGGTGATGAGGTATGGTGAGGGATGCTTGGGTCACGGAAACCTGTTGCAACCTACTTGAGAGAGTGAGTTGTTAGCGTACCATGTTCCGACCATGTTTTAATGGAAGGTGACTCAAGTGTGAAATTGTAGTGATTTAGGCAAAGGTTGATAGTTTGCATGTCTTCTAATTTTGGGAGCGCTGTAGAACTTTGATGTAGAACTTTGATGTTTAGTTTGCTACTATTTCATTTGCAAGTCGATGGAATCGTTTGGTGGATAATCTTCATCATGGCTGCTAAGATCGATGATGTGGCAGTTGCTCCACTTGATGGGAAAGGAACAGTCGATACATTGATTCCTCCAAGGCACGTGGCCAGAATGGGCACTAGCAKAGGGAGCTCCAAGGTACCGACGACTAGAATGGCCTGTTCAACCCCTTAGACAAAGATCTGAGAGCTGAGACCACACGATGTTTACGGAAGTGACTTACTATGTATTTGATTTTGACGATCATTTCCATTAGTGTGGAACATGCAAACACTCTASAAAGAACCTATTCAACGGAGTGGAGCTTCATGATGCAGGAAACATGATTAAATAGGTAACAACACTTCATTATGCTACTAAAATATTTTGCTTGTTAGTTTTGTTTCTGTTGAAACCATGCCAAGCAAGTTTTGTCTGTAGTAACCTCTTYTTTGTTGCCATGGAGTTGTGATGGATGACGGTGTGATTTTATTGTCCAGTGCTGGTTCATACTATGTCCTTGCCCTACTATGTTCATACTCAGATCTTTTACTATAGACCTAAACCTCAAACAGTAAAAGCTCATACTATGTCCTTGTCTTAAACCTGGTCTATAGTAAAAGATCTATGATAAAAATCTTTGCAAAGAAATTAGAGATATTAAATTCATAATCAAATTTAGAAGTAGTCTTTGATTTTTGATTTCAAAATTAATTTATTCATATAATTTATTAGAAATGTCATTTATTTTATAAATATAATCTATAGGACCTAATACTTTTGCTTATAATAAGCAATTTATTATTTTATATTTTAAGCCCTAAAAGACCAAGGATAGATTTCCAACCATTTTTATATTTTAGTTGGTGATAGTAAATTGAATTTTGATACTAAAATTGTGAGACTTTTTTGTATTAAGTCATTAGATTTTAGATACTCATAGGGCAAGCTCACAACTACTCCTAATGATGATGCTTCTTCTCCATTATTCTATCAATACTAAATATGCCGCTGATACGTTTTCCCATYTCTAATGTCTCCCTCAAGTCCTACACTAAGGATTTAGTTTTAGACTAAAATTGGCTAGGTTTAGGCACCATACAAAGGAAGGACACATATTAAACTTACATCCCTTGCAGAAGATAGGGAGAGATTGAAGAATTTCTCGAGAGGCCAGATAAAATGAAGCGTGCATATGAGATCTCTGTGACATCTTCCACTTGGAAAACTTCAGAGCCAGCTTAGATGGAGGGAGTTACTATCGTGATTATCATGTCCAAAATGCAGCACTTCATGAAGAAGAAGCAGCCATAGTTAAAGTTCTCTTATAGTCGGGAGGTTCCACTCGGTTCCATGGAGAAGAAAAAAGACGAAACAGACGAAATAGGATTAAACAAGGGTGCGAAATCTAGTCTAGAACTAATTGATTTTTATATCATGAATCCTAGAGCAGAATTCGTAATTACTATTCAGGAGAAGAATGCCGTGGTCGTCGAGGTAAAGAATGGAGGTCTGGTACCTGGCCAAGGTGACCCTTGGCATCTCCACAAAGCTTGGACAGAATGCTCTTGGCCTCCAGGTCCTATCTGGCCCTATCGTATATTGTTTTAGTGTATTCCATTCATCACATCATTGCAAGAATTCTGACGGAGGTTGAATAATTGCAGGAGAGGCCGATCCTAATTGCAGGTGCGTAGTTCTTGGCATTACGGCCGCTCATGGTGAAAGGCTCATCCGTTGTATTAGTTAGCTGTACCATTATATGGCTGTGTAAGCTGTTTTGTACCCTTGATTATCTTGCTAATCTTCCCTCTTGGCAAGAACGGATGGGAGCTCAGCCTTTATCTGCTTGGCTAAGCTTGCCTTTGCTTGCTCCCAATAATTAAACAATCCTTTTTGATGAACCCCTTTCCTAACAAACTGCATTTTACTGCCTATTGAATCCTGCTTTGACTCTCTTTAAGTTCTTGTTTTTTCTTCTCTGTTGTGTCTCCCTTTATCCTGCCAGTGGGATCTGCTCTCATCATCTTGGTTTCCGAACCTTTTTTGGGAATAATGACAGCATGGAATGTACGGTAGGTCTTATTTTGCTTTCCTCTTGCTCTGGTTTGCAGCTTTGAAGTGGGTTACGGCATCCTGACTGACTCTAGAGATTGGTATCTTTTCAAACGGGATAATGCCAGCCACCTCAAAATATCAGTTGGTTTTAAGGCGATGGGTGGGCACCCGCCCGTGATGGCTGCGTTGTTATATTTGGTTGACATTGCTTCTAACGATAACACCAAGTTTGGTTAGGGACCCAAGAATGGCGAAACTCCCAAATTACATGGAGCTGCCCCTTCCGAATCTTCCAGTGAAATCTCTGATGACGTTAAGAGCGATCCAGACTTTAGAGACCGTGGGAAGAGCATCAGTGTCCCTGAAAGACCAAGGTAAGTTGTCCAGCCAGCTATTCAAATTGTTCCATGAAGTCAGACACGTAGAACAGAACAAATAATGAAATGGCTGCAACTGCATTTGCAGGTCAACAAGAAATCGCCCAAATGGGAACCAGCTGGCTTTGAATGATGTCTCTGCTGTAGACCTGAACTTGAAAATGACGGGCGGTATCATAAGTTGTGAGGGCTGGAGTGGGTGCGTTGCTATTGGCCGTTTGTATGGACAGGCTGTTGCAGTGAAGTTTGCCTACTTAAACACAGAACGTGCAAAGGTGAGCCGGAGTTGCATTACGTGAGAGTATTGCGTTGAAAGGTCAAAGTTGCTATATTGTGGTCTAATACAAGGCTGAGCTGGAGAGGTCTTGTTTGCAACATCTTCAGTAGCAGGTAGTCTTAGTTGGATGCGACGTGAGGCATGTCGGTGCGGAAGTGCGCGTGCAGTTTTCGACACCTTACCTTTTGGGGATCTTATTCTGTCCAGCACATCTTTTGGACGTGCTTGTGCAGGCTCTCCTGAAGGAGGTAGTTGCTTATCAGAAGATGGAGAAGCTTTGGGGGGGTTTTCGTCCCTCGATTAACAAGATATGGAACTACATGTAACAATCGGGCTGTATTTGTCGCTACCGAATTGGTTGATGGTGTTGAACTTGGAGAAGGTAGGATTGCTTGTGAAACTATCCAATGTGAAGCATGCTACTCTCCGTATTCTGATCTTGAGGGTTTCTTGTAGCCCGAGCATTGTGGTTCTATGAAATGCTGCTTGAAGGACTAGTATACATGAGGAACTGCAATCTTCTGGTAGAGTAGTAATACATTTGCGTTTGTGTGGTGATTATTTTTCAGTAGCAGTGACCCAGAAGGTGAAGAGTGCTGCACTTGAAGCGCTCGATGCAGTCCATGCATGCGGGTTACTTCATGGAGATATTGAGGCACGTAATATCATGGTAGTGTGGGGAAAACAACCTCTCGTCCGCATCCTGGATTTTGGCTTCTCGTGTGTTACCAGGAGCAAGAAGTTATAGAAGGCAGAGCGCGTGCGCTTAGAATACCTCTTGGCATACATGTGAGCTAGCGGAAAAGGAACAAGTGTTGCATGATATCCTTGTATTTAGCCCTGTTAAGTGTAGAGTAAGCACGTGTTAAAGCAAGCTTTCATCAACCACCTTCGGAAAAGGCTCAAATTTGGCTGAAATACGGGGGGTTTTGTTCCAGTTTTCGTGTGTTGTTCGAATGAAAGCATTGAGCTTTGTCTTGTGAGCACCTTATTTCTATCAAGTCAGATGGCGGCCGCTATTGATTCTGTAATGATATTCTCCCTTTCATATTGTTCTGTGAGTATGGGGGCAGATTCTATCAGATTCCAAAACAATATCACTATCAACATCAATGAAAAGAGAGGAAACTTTAGGCAATATTCATAGTTCATTAATCCATGCTTTTGTGGAGTTCATGTACCCAAGGAGACTTGTGTTACCTGAAAGTATGGTTCAAGGAGGATTGTTAAAAGGAAATTGCTCTCTGATTTTGGAAGTTGCTACTGCAGTTTGGAACTTTCCCTTTAATAAACCCTAAAAGTCAATTGTTCCAAAATGGGTTTTTCTTTTTAGATGCTCCTATGATGTCAAAATGGGTTCCTGTGATGTTAATTTTAAGTATATTTTATTGAAACTTTTTTTAAAGGTATGAATGTCAGAGCTTCAAAGGGATCTAAATTTTTTTGTCATTTGGACATCGCAAAATAAAAGTTATGATGCCCTAAGCAAAAACTCCTACTCGTTGGACACTTTGGGCACCATATCTAAATAGCTCCATTATCTATGAGAATTTTTGTATAAGAAGCTAATATCATACTATTTGATAATCTTGAAAAAAAAAACACTTTTTGACATGGTAACTTCATATAAAAAAGAATGAAAGTTTTCACATTGTACTGGGCAGGGTGCAAAAAAAAACTTCTTCTTTGCCATATAAAAGATAGAGATTTTTTTTTGCACTTTTTGCATGTAGTTCTTTTTTGGTTTCTCTTTTTTTTCTTCCGATTCCACTTCATAAGCTCCTCATCGTTCTTCTGCTAATTCACAAACTTCTGATCCAATTCTTGTTCCTTAACAAGTCCAATTACCAGGAAAACCCAGTAAAACAAAACCGAGTAAAACAATGAGAACATTGTGAATGTCCCACTACAGAAACTGTAACCAAAACATTACAATTGTAAAAGGAATAAAAAAGAATATAAACAAAAATTGCAAAATATGCAACACTCAACAAAATATGTTGCTCATCTAATTATGCCACAACTCCATTTTCCTTCCAAACTATTTGCACCTTTGTAGTTATTGATCCAAATGTATTTTGAGCATTGTTTCCAAAAACCTTCTTGATTCTTAAACTCGACACAATAAAATTAGTTCCTTCAACATAAACTATAAAAACTTAATTAAATGAAATTCAATGCTAATAAAAATATAAATGAAAAGGAAGTATTTATTGTAGTTGCCACTTTATTTAGAACCAATTTCATGAAAGTCATAAATTTGTACGTAAGTGTATTAAGAAAATGAATACACAGGTTATAAATATTTTATATATATGGAATTCATGATAATATTATAACCATGCAAGTCTTTTGATAACTTAAAACATGACTTTAAAATGAAATCAAAATTTATGAAGTATCGTAAAGTCATAAATTTATATTAAATTCATGCCTTAAATCAGGAATATAATTGCATGGATATAATATTATCATCAATTGCTTGCATCTATAAAATTTAAAGTTTGTTCATTCATTTTTCTTCATACATTTACACATAACTTCATGACTTTTATGAAATTGGTTCTAAAATGTAAAATGAAATGAGCATTTAATCTTAATTTATGGTTTATATCAGTTTATAAATTATATAAGTTTAATATTTTCAATCATTTAAGATGTCTCAAAGATTTCAAACTCAAAAGTTATATTTTCTTTTATTTTAGAATTGAGACAATCAAACGAGTAGTCTAGAGAAGGGATTTGGAGTGTGCAACTTAATAGATTTGTCTTTGTGGATGTGTGGTTTCTCTAGTGCAGCATTACGAGTCGATTCATGGAAAGTTTCCTTGGTAGTTAATGATTACATGTCATTGAGTTGAATAGGTAGGGTTTGAAGTGCGTGGCAATTGGAAAGCCGGTGTGGACGGTAGCCGCGATGATGCTTGCAGCATAGTCTTTTGCAATTTTTGGTCAGCCTCTGCATTGTACGGATCTTTCAGTTTTTAGAAGCGGGTGTATCTTAATATCTACTTTCTTTTGAGATACATTATAAGTAAAAAAATTTAAACTAGAGCAACCCAATATTGAAGGACTTTTGTTATTGTAATTGCATTGTACATTGATTGAGCTAGAATTTATCATATTTCAGGGTCCATGTTTGAGAACTCAGATATGAAAGTGATCTTCGAAGGGAGGGGGTGAGGTTTAAAAGCTGTGAAACAATTCAGACTTATGTTGATCACAAACTTAGTCATTCAAGGTACTATGAAGTGGTTGGGTAATTACTGTGGGTCGTGTACTGCAGGATAGAGTGACAATTGATTTTAGTTCAACGATATTACTATTTTTAGATAGTCAAGGAAAAATCAGGAAGTATTACTTGTGTGGAATCTCATTTGTTTTGGAAAATTTAGATTTTGAAGGCTTGTTTTTAGCGAATTATTTGTTGGTTGGTTTTGAGAATTAGTAATGCATACTTGGCCTGTTCAAAGGATTGGTATGTGAATTGCCAATATGTGTTGTCAACATGGTGATTATGTCTCATGTGCAATTATATATAGCAAGCATGGTTGGAAAAAATTTTAATGGTTATGAAGATGAAGATTGTGTGGATTCTAATCTCGGCTCACTTCACATTTGAATGCAATTTTCAACTCACTTTTATGATTTTCAGATTGGTTTTAACCTTTGGCTTGCTTTTACGTGTATACAAGCTTCAGCCCACTTTTTGGTTGATTGGATACACACGAGTCAAGCATTTCATTTTATTTTGTGCCAAATGAATCTTGTCCATTTTTTTCCCACATAGTCATCATTGGTTATATGAAGCAATGCGGAGCACTAGTGTAATTCAAACTCAATTGATGCTGATGATTATGGTGTGTGATGTGCTACTTTTACTGGTTCACATGTGTCAATCAATAGCTACTTTCACTTCAACGACTTGTATCAAGAAGCTATTGAAGTTAGTAATGTCTTAGGTTCTTCGCCAAGACCTCAAGACATGAGAAGATGCTTGTCAATAAAAAAAAAAGTCAACATGTTCATAGCATTTTGGATACCTTGAGTGAATTAGTTGTTGAGTCCAAGTTTCAAAAGTAGGAGCTCTTTTCAAGACAATTTCTAGGATAGGAGTTGTAATGAAAGATTACATTCTAGAGAGGAATGTAGAATGTGCCTCGTGTCAGTGAATTACAAAAGAGACGTTGTTCTCCTGCTTGTGGGCAGAACATCATCCATTTTTAAGCAAGTTGTTTGTGATTCATTTCATGTTGACTAACTTATCTGTATTATCTTAATTTGATGAATGATGACACCATCTTCCACCGACTTGGCATTGAAACGCTCCAACACATCGTCTGTCTCTACATTGCTTCTTCACATTGCCAAATAATGTTAATTAGAAATCTGGACCTATATTACAAATTGATGCTTTTTTGTATAACTGTAGATTATGAGAATGTAAGAGTAGCAAGAAAATACTTAAGATTAATAGAAAAACTCCTTTGATGCCTCCAAACAGAAAGACACTAAATTAGAAGGTCTATAAAGTGGCCATTTAAGAGCTGCTTGCATTTGGAGATGCTGAACGCCTTCAAAATGAGCTGATTGCATTTGGAGGGATAGTAAACGCCTTTAAATGTTTTCCAATGCATTTTTATCCAAAAGCTAATTAGAATTGGCGGTTGTATCATATTTTATAAATGGATCTTCCTAGAACTAGTTACAATTTTTTGAAGTTGAAACATAATGGTCACTAAAAGCATCCACCACCTCTAGAAATGTACATTTTTGTACATTAGTGACAACAAAATGTCTTGAACTACTATTACATTACTTCATGAAGTAACAGATATTGTAGATGTTGAAAAGGGCAGGTATTAATGAAGAGGGCTATTAATCTACTAGGGTATTTGCAACTGGCTCTATAAGGTAGAAGAACTTAGAACCACCACTTTTCTTGCCCTCAATAACTGTAGTCAAAATGATAAGATTTTGACTAATTGGAAATTGTCAGTCTCTTCAAAAGAAACCCAACTCAAGTCATTTCATATTTTTCCAACAAACACTCAATATCTTGTGAATTTTCAAAGTTGAAAGCATAGGGCACCTACTTGTGCAACTAAACTCTTCTTAAACCGCCACCCCTCTCCCTCAAAGAACTCGTCAACTACAATCAGTTACCTCAAAAGACTGTTCCATCCCCATTTTTTGCTCTTATGAACTAATGGGAGTTTTAAGACACCAAAAGAATCGTCTTGCTCTTAAAAAATTGACGCTTTTAAAGAACTTAGCATAATTAGGTGGCAAGAAATGTTTGTGTTGATACCAAAAAGTATCACAAAATATATAAAAAATAATGCAATTGTATACAAACTATATTTAATTTATTTTCAAAGCAAATATATACAAATACTAAATTGATTTCATAGCTTGTAGTATTGTGTGCTTTATTACTTCTTAGACAATTGTGCTTGTAACAAGGTCCCAATAAGCTCAATTAGTGATTTCATCATTTTTCACAATTTTATTCATATTATTCATGTATTCTATTGCCACTTAGAAATATATTTCTATAAAGATTTGTACTCAAGAATTACATTTTATATTTTGGAACTTTTGCCTTCCAAGCATTAAACAATGGCATTTACTTGATCTAAACAAGTGAATTTCAATATAATTAATCTCATGCTATAAAGTTGCAATGATACAATTATAATTTCTAAAAGACTAGGGAAAATTTTAGATTTCTAAAATTATGAAGACATATCATAAAGTCATATAGAAGAATAATTTAATGATTGCTCTCAAATAGTAGTTGTAAAACATGGTTTGTAGATTATATCTATAAGGTTGAATCAATTGTTGCATTAATCATTATCTTTCAATTTAACTTGAATCCAATAATTAATTTTTTTTCTAAAATTAATTGTAGATTGCATATTTGTGATTTTTACAAGACTTTCTTTCTACATTAAGAATGTTATATTCTACTCATTGCAATTTTGAAAGAATTCAAATTCACTTTTCAGTCATACTTAATGAATTTTTTAAAGTTAAACCTACTAGTAGCCTTTAAATCATATAATGCTTGCAAGCAAAGTCTTCAAAATCTATACCATATAAATGTTCAAGAACTAATAGAAGAATCTACAAAAAATGTCTTTTTATATGTTAGAGATGAATTTTCACTCATTTAATTCTTGAAGGTTCATTGAAATGCTTTTGGAAAGTAGTAACATTGAAAATTCCCTCATTCTAATACTATTAATTCTTTATAAGAAAATGATGTTAGAAAAATAAATCATAAAAGATTATCTTCTTAGTATATTTTCTTAGAATATACAATTGGTATTTTCTTGCATTTGGTTTAAATTTTAGCCATGTAAATTTATTTTTCTTTATTCTAAGCTCAACCAACAAAATGATGCTTATAAAGTCTAGTGTCTACTTATCTTGAAAATTTGGAAAATTCTTAAAATTGAATATATAACTGCAATTTGAACTTTGGTCCTATCATTTATAATTGGAGTTTATGAACTTTTTAATTATGGAATGATACAAATATTTGGTCCATACTATGATATTCTACACTATAATATTTATGTATGGTGAATTTTTTATTTATTTTTAAATGAATATTTAATATAAATTTTTTTCACTTTTTTTTCCAAAATTCATAACAATTTTATTTTAGTAAAAAATAATTTGACTTCAAGAAGATGTAGTATTCCATCTTTGAAAAATAAAAATATAATATTTTACTTATAAATAGTGATATTTAGAGTGTTGAATTTTGAATTATAATTTTGTGATTATAGTTTTATCATTTAATGATTTAACGGACAAGTTGGACAATTTTTATCACTTCATTTGATCTTGTTATAATTCAAGGTAATGGATAGAGGCTCAATCAATAGGCTGCATGGTTTGCACCAAGATTTAGATTCTCATATTTGAATAGAACATGTTTTTTCCCTAGAATACTAAATTAGACATTCTTGCACTTAGCCAAGTGCATTGCTTATACATGCAATTGCTTGTTAGAAAGCATGTTATTGAAGATGTGCTACTCTCAAGTTTAAAAAAAATACATTCCGTCCCTTTGGTTTTGCACTACCATGCATGTATATGCCATTTATTTCATTTCGGTCTCATTCGTTCTAGTCAATCAATTTAAATACAATACAATGCATGAATTGTTGGAAGATAATGGCTCTTTATGATTGACGATTATTGGTGTTTATGGTGATGTTGATCGACAATGCAACATCGAAGATCGCCTTGTAAGGCTTTGATAGACAAGGGCTATGGCAAAGTATATCTCTACATTCAACAAGTATGTTGCTTAAATCGATTGGAATGAGTCTAGTCTTGTAGCATGGTTTTGTGGTGGGCTTAAGGACAAAATTTTAGACTTGGTGGCTATTGCCAAGACTCAATCCTGCCAATTGCACGAGTGGATGGCGATGGCTTCCCATATTGACGAAACGCCTCTAGAATTGGCAGCAAACACGTTGGTCACCAACAGAGTCCTCCGATGTGAGAACTTTAAGTTTTCATTCTTGGAATGCAATTGGGAAATTTCAATTGGGTCTAATAAATTTGGTTCCAGTACCTACGGAACTCAAGGCAATTTGTGGGCCTTTAGCTCTAGCAAAAACAATGGCAAAGAAATTGGAGTACCAATGTCAAGATATATGTTAGGGTTGTAGGGAGCTTGGTCACATATATGCAAAGTGTCCCACAAATCCATCTCGACCAGTATCAATTGCACCAACAATAGAATCAAAAAGCTCTAAAAAAAATATAGCGCGTGACTGAACGACGTGGTTTAATACCCAATCTATATCTAAATACATCTAACTTAAATTTAGATATTCTGTACCTACTTATTAGATATGTCTACCTTAACTTCTCTCTCCTGCAATTTGTTTCTGTGTTTATCAAAGCTTTGGACAATTAAGAGCATGAGTGCACTTCCATTTGGCCATTGATGTTGCAAAGGGGTCCTTGGTGAGAGATTTTGTGTGTTTGTAGTTGGGTTTCTATCTATTAAGTGATGTCAATACTTTGTTACCAACACTAGTTCCACCTCTAGCAAACTTCAAGCATCGTTAATAAAAGATCTATTTCCAGGTCTCTTAGGAGAAGAGGTTGTATCATGTTGTGCATCCACTATTGGTGGATTTTCTAACACTTCTAAGGTATAACTTGTATGAAAAGTAACCAAGAAGATGTTCAAGATGATGGCGATGATATTTAGGACAACGTACGATGAGTACGATGAGCACCAGAAGGTCATCAAGAAAGGATGGATGGCCGAGGTTCCACACCATCCATGGATCAATCTTTGGCATCGTTTGATTGCATATTGCGTTAAGGAACATATTGCGTAAAGGAACTTAGCTAAATGCTCAAACTAAAAGCCTTATAAGAACCCATGATTATTATAATTTCTTCACAATGTTTTTGCAATTTTAATCAAGGTTCAATACTTCACATTGTTGAGTAGACAATATCCGCCTTAAGAGAACGTAGGGTCCCTAGTTGCTATTAGAACTAGCATAGAATGTGCACAAAATCTACAAAAATCTCATATATCCTTGTATAACACTTATAAAATACTTAAATAAATACTTTATACAATACTTGTAAAAATATTTTGTATAATACTTGTGCAATATACATATAAATATTTTGTTTGAATATAAGTATCTATATTTATACAATGCAAATAGGTAGATTATATGTATACTCAAGTATAGCTTAAAATATAACCATATATGAGAATTATAAGTTCTATAATAAGCTAAAACCAAATATATCACCACAGATGCATCAAGACTTTAAATCAAGCATACAATTAGTCTCTAAAAAGCTAGTAAAGCATTTAAAAACCTTTCTAAATTTCATAAGTGGAGACCTTATTGTTGAAAAGATACAACTAATTAAAGTTGATGCTAAAATTTTTAGTAAGCTACAAAGACAATATAAGTCTTCCCCACTTCAAATTATTGTACGGTCACTTATCCTTTTCAAATTGAGCATACTTTAGCTTGTCAAAAAGCTAACTTCATCAAATATTTTTTCTCCAAATCTCAAATGAAAATTTCTAAAATTCTAAATCTTATAGCTTGCTAAAATTGACCTTCATAATTGTAGCACTAGTAAATAGAAATATAATATCTACAATAAATAGAAATATAATATCTACTTTAGCTAGAACCCAGCTAAATTGAACTAAAGCTATCATTATCCCAATGCTTTAGAAAATATTTTATAACAATTACAATCGAAGTAGGAAATGACATGGATCCATATTCCTAATAGGAGCTCAGGTACAATACAACAAATCTTTCAACAGGCACTATCATGTTTAGCTCAGATCAAGCTAAATTGGGCCACTTCATAATCTGATTCAAATTCATCAATGGCATATACAAAGAGGACCGAATTGCAGTTCCTAAGCATTTTTTCCGTCAAGTCTAGGTGAGGACTAACAATAATGAAGGGGATGACAACAACAACGATGACTTAAGGGAGCTTCTTGAGCCCCAAGATCAAGTATCCTAGACTCTCATTCACGCACCCTTCAGAGACCACCTTATCTTTGCTTGGACATTCATAAACAACACCAAACCTAAACAATGAATGAAAAGGCTCTTTCAATGTATGAAAAGGTGAATAACATTGTCCATGAGTCCATCAACGTTGTCAGAGTTCATTGCGAAACCATTAGAGCAGAACCATACAAATTTAGTCTTTGCATTGATAACACCCTTTCACCATTCAATGTATCGGACTTCCTCTGTACCCTTCTAGGGTCCATCTTCAAACCTATTGTCAAGGATATTAAGGTTAAAATCAATGGTAGAAAATGGGAGAGGGCATCTTGGGCGCCCCTCAAAGCAAAAGCTCTTGTTCAAAATCTGCGTCTGGTCATCACTACAATGTCAAACATTTTGGTAGTTGAGATGTGTGAGCCAAAAGTTTGGCACCACTATCATTTTTTTGCAAATTGACCACCTAAAGGGCCAATTTGGTAGTTTAGAAGTTGATTAGTGTAGAAAAAGCTTGTTGGATGTCAAAAAATCCCTGAAACTCCTAAAAAGGCTAATTTCCTTGTAGAGGTTAGTCAAATTAAGCCATGATTATGCCATGATTAAGGTTTTAAGTTTTGGTTAAATGGCCAATTGTGTTTTTAACACAAGTTAGTTAGGGTCCTCCGATTCCGGGTTCTCCCGGAATTTTATGTTAACTGGTGTTGATGTAAAAGGAACTAAAAATTTAATTACTCCTTCCACCACTCCATTTAATCAACTAATCGGTTTCCGTAACTAAATGTTAAGTTAAGGGCCCATTTAATTTCACCAGTTATTCATTGAGTCAGGGAAAAGAAATGCATTAATCCCATGGAATTTGGGATTTTAAATTAAAGGCCATTCCAAAAAAAAAAAAATTACAAAAATTAGAAGAGGAAGAAAACATGGAAAACAATTTAGAGAGAGGAAAATCTAAAGGAAAAGCCTAAGGAAAAGAGTTAAATTTAGAATATAATTATGAGCCTCTTCACCATTATGTGTTTTAAACACATAGCAAAGAAAAGGGCCATGAAAATCCCTAAAAGAAAAAAGAAAAAAAAGAAAACAAAGGGGTTCTAAACACATGTGAAACAACTGGAGACTTGGGCTAGATTCTATTTTTCCTTCTACCAATTAATTTTTCTTATTTGTTCTAGTTTTGAATCCTCTCCCACTTAATTTGTTCTCTTCTTATTCTTTCCCATTTTAACTCCATCATCTCTTATTCTTTTTTATTATTTTATTTTATTTTTATTTTTATTTTTATTTTTATTTTATTATTATCTCTTCTTCCTTTTTTAATCTTTAATTTCCATTTTGTGAGCCAAAAATTGTGTCTCACATATTAGTTAGATTAAGAACTTAAGTAATAGATAGAATTAGAAGGAAGTATCCTTAAAAGTAATAGGAAAATGCATTCTACTAAGTTAACTAATCAAAATTACTATTAGCCTTTAAAAATTATAAAAAATTATTTAAAAAATTAATTTTAAAATTGCATAAATAATAGGTCCATGCATGGAATTGAGCAAATAAGGAGTCAATCTTGGGGTTAAAATGTATTTTGAATACAATGGTGGTGTCATTTTTACCAAAAAAGATACTTTTGGTTAGTTATTAGGGAGTCAGCATAATTTTGAGGGTAGGCTTTTGGAAACTTATGAGCTGTAGATCTTATTAGGGCTTGAGGGGATCTCAATGGTGGGGATGTGACCGCCCCTCTTAGGGTCTCAACCACTTCCATAAGGGGTGGAGCGGCCAAATATCTCTCTCTCTTCTCTTTTGTGTAGGTGAAGCCATGCCCAAATTTTCCCAAAAAAACTCCTATCTTGTAGTTTAGCTAGTTTTCCGAGGTGCTGTGAGTTAGATACTTAGAAATAGAACGTGAGATTTTAGAAGTAGTTAGATCTTGTTGTTAGCTTTCCAAGGACTACTTGCACGCTTGATTTGGATCAAGGACGAAGAAGTTATGGCGTGATTTGTAGGGAGAGGTCTACTGCCTTGCAAGGTTTGAAGGACTGACTTTGACAGGCGATTACGGGCGGACCACAAATCATTTGGAGCTGAAGTTTTTATGGTGGATAGATCTTGTCTTCAGCTTTCCAAGGAGTATTTGCACGCTGGATTTGGATCAAGGACAAAGAAGTTGTGGTGGGCTGAGTGAAAGAGAGTCGACGGTGGTGATGCGGTAGTACTCTGCCAACTCAGTCAACTTTGGAGGGTTAAGTTGACTATTAGGTTAAGAGAGCAAGGATTTTTGACATAGTGTTTTCCCGGGAGACCGGGAAGACCGAGTGATGGTCATAAAAATTTGGCAAGATTTAGAGAAGAGAAAAGATATGGAGAACACAAAGGAGCTTTGCCACAAGGCCGGACAATGAAGGAGACTAATACAACTTTTAGACCGGCAAGGAGGTAACCAAAATTCCTCCCAGGGAAAGAATTATGTGAACAACAAGGAGAGAATTTACAAACAAGAAAGTTTCACAAACAAAACAAAATAATGAAGAAGTACCTCGTTCGTACACCTTGCTACCCCTTGTTGCACGTCTAATGCCTTGAAACTCTTCTTCAAAACCCTAATTTGCACTCCTAGGTTGAAACCCTAGTTGTGAAAATTCTCCTCTTCTTCTAAATTGTCCACTCCCTCTTTATGATCCTCCTCCTCCTCTTGGTCGTCCTCCTCCTCCCGCCTGGTCTCCTCCCGTTCCCCGCTTGTCGTCTTCTTGCTTGGTACTGCCTGGTCTCCTCTCTCTCCCCGGTTGTCTAGTCTCCTCTTGCTCCCTGGTTGTTGTCCTCCCACCTGAGTACCTCGCGCCTGGGTACCTCCGCTCCCCGCTTGTTGTCCTCCCACTTGGTACTGCATGGTCTCCTCTCACTCAATACTGCCTAGTCTCTTCCAAGATCTGAGAAGGGAAACCCATACCAAGAGAACATTATCTATTCCGCCAAATGTTCTGGCAATAGAAATGCAAAGCAAATTTTAGGACATCGTACGCTCAAACCTAGAAGATCATCAAATGTTCCATCAAAAGTTCCATCAAATGTGCCGTTAAAAGAGTTGTAATCCAAAAGAAGGGGTGGCAATGTTGGCCGAGACGGATCTTGTAGATATTTCCAACTTCCATTCTCCATGTGTTGTCTTCCATTGGAACCTTTTTGCGCCATCACACTCCCTCCTCTCGGCAAATTATTTTAAAGATCTGTTGAATAGCCATTCCTCTGGTCTACATTTATGTCGCCGTTTTGGCTGGGAATAAATGGATGGACAGCACCCTTGCCACTGGGAGTTGCTGGCTATTTACGATTGATGGTCACATGAGCTGCTTTTTGCAATTACTTATAAGTGACTCACAAGAGTGAAATAGGCAGTTTCATTTCCGGATCCACTTTAAGCTTGATGTGCATAGGCTTTTTCATTTCAATAGCGATAGTCGAAATGTTGTCACATTGGAAGGGATCGATGTCTATGCAACTATGTGGATGCATATCATGGGGGCTGGAGAGATCACTTTCTACCGTTATTAGCATACAGCTTCTGCTAATGTGGCTGCCCAAATTCATGGGAATACCGGTAAGAAGAAGCCAAGAAGTCACATAGTTGTAGCGACAGCTGTCCTTGGAGTCATTTTGAATAGAAATGCCGACCACATGCCACACAAGTCTCGTATTTTACCTTCTGGTGAGAAGACTGTTGCAAATGTTCTCCCCTCAAACTTCAAGTGGAAGGACCAAATTCCAACCATTGATGCTCATTTATGTGAGTGTGGTTTGAAGCCTATTCTCCATCAAACTTGAGTAAAATTCGCCGTTGTAGCTTTTCAGAGTACTCCGCTAAAAAACCTAGGGATAATTTTACTAGGTGTTCAATGTGTGATAGGTACACTTCTCACCTTAAGATACACCAGCTTGGGACTGGAGGTGCCTACGTTTGGCAGAGTCGCCTCGATTACCATCTTGCATCAGCTTGGGCGCACCAAGAGTTGTATTACTCGAATCGGTATCCATCCATGAATCTCCCAAATGAGTGTGTTACTATCATGCATGATAAGATGGATCATTCAAAGACTGCTTCACCAGTTTTCTTACACAAGACAAAACATCTTGATGGTTTGATGCGGTTGCCCCTCGCAGTTACTGGCATTTTAGCTCATGGTCATGGGGATGTTTGTTATGCTCATTATGGGCTGGACTTTTATTCCTATGATGTAAACTACACAGTGGGGTCGTTTGTGAAGGTGCTTCAAGACCTTGAATTGCCACCAAAATTATCATTGGGGGAATTGTTTCTTGAGTCGGGTACCACACCTTTGTATAAGGCAATCTTGTAGGGGGCCGATAGGTGCTTGTCCTCTTTGCCTACGCCGCCCGTCGAGCCTATTCCAACCAAACCATTGCCTCCTATATTGCATGTGCAAATGGACAATACCATTAGTGACAACAAGAATAGATTTGTGTTTTGTTTTTGGTCCCTTCTTGTTGCAAAGGACATTTTTCGTGAGGTGCATGTGAATTTTATGCTTGTAGGACACACACATGATGACATTGATGTAATGTTTGGACGTTGGAGCATGTCATTAAAGAAGGAGAGCTTCCCAACTATACCTTTATTGATGAAGTCTTTCATGGACATTGAGGCCATTCCTACAATTCCCCATTTGATTGAGGAGGTCCCTACTTTCAAGGAGTTTATTTAGAATAGTGTTGTGGATAGAGAGGAAACATTAAAGGGTCACACAAAAGCGCATCAATTTAAATTTTATGTTGATGGATTTGGATGTCCCATTATGAAGTACAAGATTCATTGCCATGATGAGAATTGGCTTCCAAAAGAGGGGGGTGGCATGAAGTTGTGGAAGGAGGACTTAGAGGGAAGAGCTTTATGGCCTCCTGGCAAGCCAAGTGCATTGAAGCCGTATGATATGCGGCACCTTCTAGATGTGTTGAAAGGGATATCTAGATTTATTAACTATTGGGAGCGAATGTCTAACGAAGACCGAACAGGTGAATACCGTAGGTGGTACGAGCATCTTTGCTACTATTGGCGTGCAGTTGAAGAGGCCTTGCGCTAGCCTTTGGAAATTAATCCCATACTAGTGGATGGTTTTTGGCCCTCTACATGGATCACATCCACAATTGAAGATCAATTCACAGAGCTTGGTGATATTCATGAAGAGTTTGGTGAAGACGATTACTTTGTTGGACATAGGCGTGATTGTCCTCTTCCTTCATTCTGTGTAGCTCGTGACGTGTTCTCTGGTTACTTTGTTGCAGTTAGACCATGTGATGGAGATGAGAGGCCAATTTGGATTACAAGAGTATTAAGTGATCCAGGCACAAATCCGGAGAGGCCTAATTCTATACTCATCCAATATTTCTGTCCCATATCACGTAGTAATACAGTACAAAGTATCTATACTGGTTGGGACTCTCTCAATGGACTCTCTTGGAAGGCTGATGTGGACCAAAGTGCCAAATGGGAGAGTACTACATCGCTCTTGACATCATGGAAATTGAAGGTAACAAAAGGTACTTTGGAGTGTACAATGAAGATACCAACTGACCAAGTGGCTATCATTAAAGCCAATTTGATAAGAGTAACAATCATTGAGACTTTAGGTTATTCTTGTATGCTTGGAATAATTTCTCATTATTTTTGAGCTTTGCTTTAGAGTGTGGTTGCTTTTTGAGCCTATGTTTTTGTACATTTAATTTGAATAGAGTAAAACCGGCAAATTATGCATTTAACTCAATTAGAGTCAAATTAGTATAAGATGCTTTAATTAATAGCATTGTATATCGACATGTATTTGGACTTTTTATGAAGCATTTGATTTGAAGGAATCCTTGCACCTCAATTAATTTATGGTTTTTAATGTCCACAATACTTATATGCTTCATATTGAATGGCTTGATATGGACCATTTTGAACTAATGTACAATGTATGGTGGTATTCCTTTTTGTTTTCAATGGAATTGCATGATTTTCTTTTCTCATGAAATTTTTTAATTGAATGGATGTTTTAGGATAGTGAAATAGAAAATAAGGCTATTGATTCCATAGAAATAGAATGGAGATAGGGAAAGAAGACAAAATTATAGTTATATAGGGACTAAAGAATGATTGATTTGCAAAGTGGTGGTAATTGTATAGGTGTACTTAGTCTAAACACCATATTCATTATTTTGGAAGATTTCCAATCTCCCAATTTAATGACAGTTTAAGTCGAATCGAGTGAAATTGTACCCACAGATAAGGTACTTCATTGAAGCTGGACAAAATAACCAATCGTCAAAATTTTCAAATGGCCATAATTTATTCAAAAATTGTCCAAATTAGACATATGAGGTGTTTTTTGACATCTAAAAAAAGAGTAGATGTCAAAAAACACCTCATATGCCCAATTTGGACAATTTTTGAATAAATTATGGCCATTTGAAAACTTCGACGATTGGTTGTTTTGTCCAGTTTCAGTGAAGTATCCTATCTGTGGGTACAATTTAACTCGATTCGACTTAAACCATATAGTCTCAAAATCATGGAAATTTCCCATTATAACAAATATGGCGTTTCTACCATGTTTGTCACCAAGCCATGAGCTCAAATTTGTTGGTTGGAACAAGTAAGTCTTAAAGAACCGGTTGGGTTCAAGATCAAATGGGCCTATTGAGTGGTTTGTTGAGTCATAGTGGCTTGTCACTACTTCTGAGCAATCATGAGGCAGGAAATTATCAAATTATACCAACCAACAGGCCTACCAACCCCTCCAGAGCTAATAGCATTGACAAAAAGATGTAATTAATTCTAAGACACAACATTCATTGTCACTACTACCAATAAAGGCGGCAATTCATAGTATCCCTTTTATTAATATTTTAGTGATTGATGAGGATCACTGCATATTTGTGTTTGCGATCACCTCCCAATGTGAAAGAGATTTTTACTATACATCATCATTAGACTAGTGCTTGTTACCATTACCAATGAGGTCATTACATGTTTGTGTTTACAATCCCCTCCTAATTTAATGGACATTTTTCACTACACAACGCATTTTCACTCTCTATAGTCTCATAGATCACAATGTTTAGCTTCATTCATATGACAAAATATTATCTGGGAAAGGACGAAAATGGGCTTTTTGTCAATGGAGAGGATCCCGATGAACTGCAATACGAAGGCTACTGGGGAAATGAAGGCCCTACCTTGGAATATTTCTACCACCGAGCAATGATGGTTGTTTGGCCAAAAACTAAAACAGTGCCAACTATCATTGCAGAACGAAGACCCAATAACGCCCCCTTTTCATGGAAGTTTCCAGAAGGTGCAGAGGTTCCGAGTTTGATTAATTTTGTGGAGCGTTTGAAGAAAAACAAGGAGCCATGCGTCCGCTTGGCTGTGAGCCAGTTGTTGGCGCACTGTGAGCGCGCGTATGAGGCGATCTGGCGAAAGCGTGACCGATGTGTGGAATTCGGTTGCACAGACATGTCAAAATGTGTGAGTTCACGCTTATTGAACATGTGTGTTGTGGCGGGAGATTTGGCAGATACGCTGAGGGTCCTTAAACTCTATTCTGAGATCTTCCAAGAGCAGAAATATGATTCCAACGGGCGTCCCTCTGACACAGTTCCGTGGTTCATTGGACTGCGAAGCAAGTGTGTCGCTAAATCCATTGCGGCTGCTGTGCACGCCCATGGTTGGGCAGCATGTGGAGAGGCTGTCTTACGCTTGTTGCAGAAGGATCGTGTTCGTGAAGAGGGCGAATACTATGGGCAGCTTGCTCTCGAGCTTGAGCAGTTGGGACGCCACAGTGAAGCTTTTGTTGTAGCTAATAAGGCACTTAAGTTGGTGACTTCTTCAATGACACCACTTCAAAGCTCTTCAGAGCTTCTCAAGATTTTGGTGAAGCTAATGATGTCTATGTCTACGGAGTGCCGCAAGGAAGTAGGGTCAAAACTTCTGTAGTGGTTGGGACCAGCTCCAGAATTCTGTTGGAATCAGCCCTTTGCACACCTGCCAAGGCATCCAACTGTTGAAGCGTTCCTCAGGGGATTTCATGAAAGTTTCACGTACGAAAACGTGCCAGGCTGCTTACCCGAAGCTAGAAACTTGCCCAAGTTTTTGATGGCCGGTACAAAAATGGGTATTGTGCTATTGGAAGAGAAGGTGTTTCGGGTAGTGGAGCATACTGTGTAATTAAGAAGTCTCGGGATGGATTTCAGCATGTTTTGGATTATTGGGAGCGACAGCAAGAGCAGGTGCGTGATGAATTTCGGGAATCAGGACTAGGAGCAAGAGAGGAACGAGAGACATCAGATGGCGCTGAATCTAGTGACACACAAGCAAAAAGAGCTGTACAAAAAACTCCAAAGATCGTGTAAATGAGCAGATTCGTATCCTGGTTCTCTCGTGGCACATTGTTCTAGTGCTTGCTGTTATTGTAGACAGTGCCGACGATTTCCTTACTTCCGAGAAGAAAGCCATGAGCTACGTTGGTTAGTTGCCATGCCCGCCTTAAACAAGCGGTGGTCGTCTGGTGCCCTAACTTATTTCCACTGCCTAGACCCACATTCTCATACGCAAAACAACTGACTGGTGATAGCTTTTCACTGGCGAGCTTGGCTCATGGTTCATCTGGAGGTCATTTCAATATCTGAACTTCATCATAGGTGATGGTGCCCAGTGATGAAGTTCAGATATTAAAATTCTAGAATTAATACATCAGCTTGTTGCTGTTACAAAAAATTCATGTCCAGGTGTAGAATTTTAATCTTGTCTTCCACCGACTTTCAACCAGGACAAATGTTGTGTGCAACAAAGCACGAAAGTATAAGAACACATCCTCACAAACATGATCAAAAATAAGAACACAGTATTATTTCCTGTCTTTCAATATTGCACAATGACTATTGTCCCCAGAGGTTTTGATTGCAAAGGACATTGGGGAACCCCGGAGATATGCTCAAAACGACGGAGCAATGTGAAACACTAGCATTAGTGTCCCACAAGTCAGTGAGCTATTTGTCCCAGGTTTGCACTGCTGCAGATTCTTACATGTTTTATTATTTGGGACATAGAAATCTTACATTCTCTAGAGGTGAGAGTAACCATGACGATTTGAATGGTCTACTTTCACCTCTCAAGTGATGTTGCTTGATTATAGCCCAAACTCCAAACCCTAATCTCACGTATGTCTTTGGAGCAGTTGCTCGTGCAAGGGGAGGGACGGGATGAGAACCTGAGTCTCATGCTGGCAGGTATGGGCTACAAGCGGTTATCGGGGGAGAGAGGAGTTGGGACTCCCATCCGATGTGGACCAATGGGGCAGCCCTCAGAAATCGGGCAATGCGGGGCTCCCTAATTTGGAGGCGCCCTTAGGTCCGAGGGGAGGCATCCCTAAGGAAGGTAAAGTGGACCTTCGAGGCGAGCTTGCGCGACTTGGAGTTCCTCAAAAACGTGCAGAAGACGAAGTTCTTCGCCAATGCGAAGCGACATCTCGTGATTATTCTTCTCCTGCTGCACTTGTTTCCGAGGGAGAGTTGCAATTTTGGATTTAGGGCATCGGTCCGGCAGGCTGTCCAGACGGTGGCTGCGCATATGACGGACGACGGGGAGGGGGGTATCACCCACCGGGTATCGAGGCCTGGAGTACGACAAGTTGCCCGCCCAAGAAAGCAGCCCGCAAGACCATCCTGCAACATCCATTGCCACGGAATACTGAGATCCGTGGAGGACTGATCGTGCCCCACCACCAGCGGCCACATGAGCGTTGTCACGTGGTGGAAGGCGACCAAAGACGGGGCGAGGACGCCAAACTTCCAAAGTATGGTGGGCTCCCGTCATTTTCAATGTGCAGGAAAAAGTGGTCTGATTGGGCTATGTTCAGCCACATTCATTGCCATCATTCGCTGTGGCTATCATGAGCCGCAGACAACTGCAGTTTCTATTTACTTTTTATCTTTTACTCTAGGACAGGAAATTGGCATGTATTTACTCATATTCGTCTATTGTGATTTTCTTTCTTCACATTTGCATTAGACACATGAATGTCAAAATTTGACTCAGTGTTTCTTTCCAAGCAAGTCTGTGGCAATTGCTACACTAATAATGTTCATTAGTGTTATGGGACCAATAGTGTAATTATACCTATGGCATGACTTTCACTAAATGCAAATTTGTTTACAATTAGTGTTTAACCAAGTTACAATTTGGCTTTGACATGGGACAAGATTGAGGTGACTTGCTAACACTAAATGACAACAGATTATTTTACTAACACTAAATGTCAACACGTTAAAATGCAACAATTATTAAAAATTATAGAAACTAACAATTAGTGTTTGAATTGACATTTAGCAATTAGTGTTTGAATTGACATTTAATGTAGTTACATTAGTAGGATAATTGATATTTAGTGTTTGAGTTTGTAAATAGTGTTGTGAACACTAATGAACATTCTTAGTGTAATTGATTGGCATTAATTTCTTTGTTTTGTACAGTATTCCATATTATATTTTGTACAGTAGTCCACATTATATTTTGTGTTTCATGTTACTTATTTATTAATATTGTACATGGATGTATATTTAAAGCCTCATTGGGTATAAAGATATGAACTTCTAAGCCTTGAACATCACCAAGGCTAGTAGAAGCTGGTTAGAGGTACTTGAGAACCTTGAAGTTAAGCAGGATGGGGAAGGAATAGCACTTTGATGGGTGACCAAGGGAACTAGGTTGAAATTTCCTAGAACTCCTTAGCTTTGCCTTGCGAAGCTCAAGAGCTCGGGAGCTCGGTTGCTCGGTTGCTCAAAATTGCCTTCCGCCTTCGAGCCCATTTTTCGAATGTTGATGGGACGACATTCATCCACGATCGGGATGATATTTGAGCACTGTCAGGGTAGAGAGAATTTGCTTCAAGAAAACACTAGGCTTTTGGCTGTCACTTATTGTTCAATCAAGCTATAAGATGAGAAACCTCAAATTTACATTATAATTGTCCCTATTGGAACAAGTACATTGAACATATAAACCCTAAATAGATTTATAAAAAAACTCTAATATGTGGTAAACACTATAGATCTTATAAACCCTTGAAGGAAATTTCCCTTTAAGAAAATCCCGAACCCTAGTAGCTAATATCTTTTGATTGGACCGTTCAAATAGTCTCATATTTTTTTTGTAGTATTGGCATATATTTAACTACTATTATGAAAAATTTCAACCGTAGATTCTTTACAAATCTTAAGATATTGTCAACATTTTCACAGTACCTCCAAACCCCAGTTCTCAAAACCCCGTGCACAAACATCCTCATATATCACAAATTAAATATCCAATCAGTATGAAATTTATTATGTAGCTTAGCTATAACACAATTTACATTCTTGGAAATTTTGAGCGAAAAATTCGTCCAAATGCTTAAGATATGGATCAATCTTCACTAGCAACAAAATAAAGCTCACTTACTTTCTTGGAATTTGATGTGCTGACTTTGACTTGCAATATCTCCTTTCTCCAAAATTCAATTGAGTCAATTCTTACAAGAAAATTGAATCTTATCAAGTCATCTTTCCAACCGCACCTCTCGATCTCCAAAATCTTTCATAAAACTCCTTGTATGCTCAAAAGAGTGACAATGTCTCTCCAAATTCTCCTTAACTTCAAAGGCTTGTAACTCCTTCACCCCAACTCCAAATCCTATGTTTTTTGCGCCAAAACTATAGCTCACAACCCCAAATTTGAAACTATGGCCTCTTTTTTTCACATGG
>VACF01000972.1:0-50342 GCA_006891605.1 Pleurozium schreberi | reverse complement strand
GTGTAAAAAACATAGGATAAAACGAGGAAATGAAATGTAGGCTCAGGCTCACAAGTCTACCAAACATTGAATGGTCCCGAGACTTATCGTCGACTCGACGATAAGCATCTCTCCGARCCTTGTTGAGGGATGCACCGTATATGAATCCCGTACAAGCTGTTAGCTCCCACCGAGTGGGTGGTGGCGAGGACTTTCTTTCCTCGCTTGAGCTCGAGCACCTCTGCACCATTCAACAACGTTGTGTTGAGGTGGATGCCATTGCGTCTTATGTCCTTGTCGCTAATAAGGTTGCGCGGGGCGTCTGGAGAATTCATAGCTCGATTGCACGTGATCTGGGTCCCTCCGGGCAGTAGAATCGTTGCCCGGCCTTCTCGATACTGGAACTGTCGATTCCCCGTGATGGTGAGAATGTTGCCCGTCTCGCTCGAATGGCCGTCAAAGGTGAAGAACTCTGGATTCTTGAGTATCGTGTGAGTGGTGGCGYTGTCGACCMARGCTAAYTCTGGTTCGCTGAAAATTTGGCATCCATAAGTTATAATCCACTCCTCACTAAAAAATGTGTCTTTCATTTGGTCCTAATTAGCTAATTTGAATATTCAAACCACCTTCCCCTCATCATTTTCCTCATTCATTTGATTTCGCACCCTTATTTAAATTTCCGAAGGTTTGGCTTAAATCATGACATATAGAGCCGCGTCTCCTATGAATTTTATTATGATTTCATCATGTTCATAGGGTCCTTGTTAGCTATTCAATGTGTTAAAATCATCTCATCCCCCCTTTTCTCTATTTATCTCCTACTTTTCAAAGTTTTGGGGGTTTTAAATACGTGCAAGTAAAATCTAGCCCATAGATCCGTCACTCTTATGATTTTTTTATGGTTCCATCATTTTAATAAGGTACTAATTAGTCAATCCAAGATTTCAAATTATTTTTCCTCCCCTCTTTTGTAATTTTCATCTATTTTTCAAAGTTCCGGTCACTTCAGCAAATCTAAACTAAATCGGATAAAATAGCTCCGATTATTTTTAAATTTTTTTGATGGGTCCATCATTTTTTTAAGGTCCTTATAAGCTTATGTAAACCTTAAAAACCCCTCCCAAAAATTTATTTCTCATATTTCTTATTTTCAACGAATCTAATTAATCTTACGGAATTAGGGAAAAATACGTCCACACGTCCCGTGGGCCTAAGATTTTTACCATAATTTTAATATGTCATGAATTACCTAGAGAAGTTCTTTCACCCCTCGTTGTCCCTTTTATTTCATACATTTGCACTCACGCCCTTGGTTCCCATTCTGCGAGATTTAAATATGCCCAATTATTAGCATGCACATAGTTCCGTTTGTCCTAGGGTATTTTTAACACTTCCATCACATTTATATGGTCTTAATTAGCTACTTTGAATGTTAAACCCACCCAAAATCCGCCATTCGTAGGATAAGGATACAGCTGTCCACAGAAGGAAAACGCGGAACCGGTATTCCGGCTGACTTTTTCGATAGCCGCGAAATTGGAGCCGTTTGAAAATTTTAATTTCGCGCTCAAAGTCTCTGGCGCCCTCTCTTCGCGCAAAGTTTGCTTGGTGCGATAGGATTTTTGTTTCGCGGTTCAGTGTGTTTGTGCACCGTCTTTCATTTCTTATTTGCTTGTCGGAGACCGTCGCAGACCTTCGCAGAACTCTCATTTGCTCGTCGCTATATTCTTCATATCTTCTTCCAAGGTATTGCGACCCCATGTACTGATTGGTTATAGTTTATGGAGGGGTTGTACTGAAGTTCTTGCGATTCCTTCTCGGATTTAGAGTCCGTATATGTTCCAGTTAGCGTCGTTTTTCGTAGTATGTCCTTTGTCATTCCCAAGTTATCCAAGCTTGCGATTGCATGTACACTTCGTTTTGTTGATTATAGTTTCATTACGCAATTAGTGTAAATGATTGAAGAATATATTTTAGTTCAGCATTGCCTGTCCGGTATTCATGCCGGGAATTTCGGCGGCGCTTATGTGACGCTCAAGCAGTGTATCGTCGTGTCGACGATAGTTATGTGGTAGTATCGTCGCGTGGACGATAGCTGATCCTGTCCATGATTGTCAGCAGTTTCTATCGTCGGGTCGACGATAAGCATCTGGTGGTGGATTATGCAGTTATCGCAGGGTGTTACATGATAGATCACACAATTGAAAACTATATAGGTATGAACATTATTATCAGTTCCTTGATAAATATTGAATTCTCATCCTCCCAATATTGCAGAATATAAGCTTATCGTCAACTCGACGATAAGCATCATCGAGTTGTCACAAACACAACTTACTGAAAATATTGGTAACTGATAAATAGGATTCCGCACCTATCGTCGAGTCGACGATAGATACTTTAATTTCAGATTAATTCACGTCGTTCTCAAACAAAGGTCATAATCATTGGAACAGAATCATATCTAAATGAGGGTACATACTGAGCGTCACTCCGATTCAGTTGAATTATCGGAAAGTTTACCAGTCTTAGGTCAGTGCATATCATTCGGAGAGATGCTTATCGTCGAGTCGACGATAAGTCTCGGGACCATTCAATGTTTGGTAGACTTGTGAGCCTGAGCCTTCATTTCATATCCTCGTTTTTTGAAAACCCCTTTCACACTATGTTTGTTTTTCTTTTTCAATTTTCCACACTCTCGCTAGTATCCCAAACCCCTTTCACACTATAATCATTTTTATTTTTTTTAGTTAATTCTTCAATTCACATCCATTATTAACATATCCACCCCTTATTCRAACTCTTSGTGACTCAAAAATTATCCAAATAATTTATTATACATGGTTCCTGTTTTATCCTACATGGTTGGTCTTTCTTCTTACATTGTTTTTCATTGTCCCATGATTCTCAAAAGACCCKATTTAACTATTAGATATTATGGAACCACACTCCAACCCCCTCTCATCATTCTCATGCCTTCTGCATAATCATGTTGGATCAAATTAACACGAAGTATTTCCTTCCATGTAAATCTAAGTTCTATGTGGCTTCTTTTATGATTCGATACATTTTATAAGGTCATAATTAGCTAGAGAAAAATTTTAAACCACCTCCTCCCCCCCCCCCCCTTGAATATAACTTCCTCTATTACTCTGCATCCTACAAAGTCAAAGTAAATCATGACATGTAGATACATTTCTCTTACAAGAAATTTTATACTTCCATAATTTTTATAAGGTCATTGTTAGTCAGCAAAAATTTTAAAATCATTTTCCCTCTCCTCATATCTATTTTCCCTTTATTATTCAAAGTTCTGCTGATTAAAAATACTTGCAAGTAAATGATGACCTATAGATGCGTTATTCCCTCGATTTTTTTGATATCGCCATCATTTCCATAAGGCCATAATTAGCTAGTCTAAGTGTTAAAATTGTCCCCTCACCCCCTTTATCTATTTTTTTCTTATTTTTCAAAGTTCTAGTGATTCTAAATACTTGCAACCAAAATCCACCATACGGATCCGTTACTCCTACGATTTCTTTTATTGCTCTATCATGTTCATAAGGTACTTATTAGCTAATACAAGATTTAAAATTATTTTTCCTCCCCTCTTAACTATTTTCCCTCTATTTTTCAAAGTTCTGGTCACTTCGACCATTCTAAAGTAATTCGGGAAAAATAGCTCCGATTTTTTTATAATTTTTTTGATGGTTCCAACATTTTTAAATGGTCCTTATTAGCTTATCCAAATACTAAAATCAATTTCTTCCCTTTTTCATCTTATACATCTGCACACACCCCCAATTTGAATATGTCTAATTAACTTTAGGTAATTCGGGAAAAATACTTCCCTTCTTCCCGTGGCCCTAAGATTTTTACCATATTTTTTATACTATATGAATCACCTAGGAAAAATATCAAGACCCCTTTCACTCCCTTCTTGCTTATATATTTGCATACACCCCCTTACTTCACATCCTSCCGGTTCAAATATTCCCATGTAAGCTCAAGCACATAGTTTCCATTCTCCTATGATTTTCTTAACACTTCCATCACATTCATAGGGTCCTTATTAGCTAATTCAAGCGTTAGTATCACCTCCTCTACCCATTTATTCTCTATTCTCTTATCATTCAAAGTTCTGGTGGGTGCACCTAAATTATGACATATAGATGTGATTCTCCTATGATTTCTTCTATGATTCCATCATTTTTTTAGGGTCATCATTAGATAGTCCAAGTATTAAAATCATATTTTCCCCACCTCTATCTATTTATTTCCTATTTTTCAAAGTTCTGGTGGTTCTAAATACTTGCAACCAAAATCCACCATATAGATCCGTTACTCCTACGATTTTTTTTATTGCTCCATCATGTTCATAAGGTACTAATTAGCTAATCCAAGATTTAAAATTATTTTTCCTGCCCTCTTAACTATTTTCCCTCTATTTTTCAAAGTTCTGGTCACTTCGACCATTCTAAAGTAATTCGGGAAAAATAGCTCYGATTTTTTCATAATTTTTTTGATGGTTCCAAAATTTTATTCAAGCACTAAAACCACTTTCCTCCCTTAACCATCTTATACATCTGCACACACACCCAATTTGAACATGTCTAATTAACCTYAGGTAATTCGGGAAAAGTACTTCCCTTCCTCCCCTGACCCTAAGATTTTTACCATATTTTTTATATGATATGAATTACCTAGGAAAAATGTAAACACCACTCTCCCACCCTTCTTGCTCATACATTTGCACATGCCTCCCCGCTTCTAATCCTGCCGGATTGTGATATCCTTGATTAATCATTTGAGCATAGTTCCCATGTTCCTATGGTATTATTAGCACTTCCATCACATTCATAGCATCATAATCATCTATAAAAGATTGTAAGACCACCTTCTCCCACCTACTTTCTTGTTCGCACTCTTATTCAAAAATCTGGAGGGTTTGAGTAAATCATGACATATAGATGCGATTCCCCTATGGTTTTTTTTATGATTCCATCATTTTCATAGGGTCATTATTAGCTAGTCCAAGTATTAAAATCATCTCCTCCCTCCTCTTATCTATTTGTTTCTTATTTTTCAAAGTTCCGGTGGTTCTAAATACTTGCAACCAAAATCCACCTCATAGATCCGTTACTCCTACGATTTTTTTATTGCTCCATCATGTTGATAAGGTAATTATTAGCTAGTCCAAGATTTAAAAATATTTTTTCTCTCCTTCTAACTATTTTCCGTCTATTATTCAAAGTTTTGGTCACTTCAACCAATCTAAAGTAATTCGGGAAAAATAGCTCCGATTTTYYAATAATTTTTTTGATGACTCCATCATTTTTATAGGGTCCTTGTTAGCGTATCCAAATGCTAAAACCACCTTCCTCCCTTTTTCATCTCATACATCTGCACACACACCCGATTTGAACAAGTCTATTTAACTTTGGGAAATTCGGGAAAAATACTTCYCTTCCTCCCRTGGCCCTAAGAGTTTGACCACATTTTTTATATTATATGAGTTACCTGGGAAAATTGAAAATACCACTCTCCCTCCTTTCTTGCCCATACATTTGCACTCACCCCCACTTTGAGCCCCGCAGGATTCAAATATGCCCAAGTATTCTCTAGCACATAATTCCCTTTGTCCTATAGATTTTTTAACACTTCCATCACATTCATAGGGTCCTCATTAGCTAATTCAAGTGTAGAAATCACCTCCTCCTCCCTTTTATTCATTATTCCCTTATTATTCAAAGTTCTCGGGTGTGCAAGTAAATCTTGASACATAGATGCGTTGGTCCTATGATTTTTTTTATGATTTCATCATCTTTATAGGGTTATTATTAGCTAATGGAAGTGTTAAAATCATCTCCTCTCGCCTTTTATCTATTTTTCCCCAATTTTTCAAAGTTCCGGTGGTTCTAAATACTTGCAACCACAATCCACCCTATAGATGCGTTACTCCTATGATTATTTTTATGACTCCATCATTTTTACAAGGTGCTAATTAGCTAGTCCAAGATTTAAAATTATTTTTCCTCCCCTCTTTTTTATTTTTCCTCTATTATTCAAAGTTCTGGTCGGTAGCAATAAGCTAAAGTAATTCGGGAAAAATAGCTCCGATTTTCCTAAATTTTTTTGGACGATTCCATCTTTTTTATAGGGTTCTTATTACCTATTTCAAACCTTAAAAATACCTCCCCCATTTTTATTTCTCATACATCTGCACACACCCCTTATTTCAACAAGTGTAATTAATCTAAGGTAATTCGGGAAAAATAGTTCCCTTCCTCCCGTGGCTCTAATATTTTCACCATATTTTTTATATCATATGAGTTACCTAGGAAAATTATAAATACCACTCTCCCTCCATTCTTGCTCATACATTTGCACATGTCTCCCCGCTTCAAATCCTGCCCGATTGTAATATCCTTGAGTAATTTGTTGAGCATAGATCCCATGTTCCTATGGTATTTTTATCACTTCCATCACATTTTTAGGGTCATTTTTAGCTAAAAAGAAAATGTAAGACCACCTTCTCCCATTGACTTTCTCATACGCCCTCTTATTCTAAATTCTAGAGGTTTCAAGTAAATCATAACATATAGATGCGATTTTCCTATGATATTTTTTATGAGTCCATCATTTTCATAGCGTCCTTATTATCTAATCCAAGTGTTAAAATCATGTCCTTCCCCCTTTTATCTATTTTTCCCTCATTTTTGAAGTTCCGGTGGTTCTAAATACTTGTACGTAAAATCTACCCTATGCTTCCGTTACTCCTATGATTTTTTTTATGATTCCATCATTTTTATAAGGTACTAATTAGCTTATTTAAGATTTAAAATTATTTTTCCTCCCCTCTTATCTAATTTTCCACTATTATTCAAAATGCCGGTCACTTCAACCACTTCAAAGTAATTCGGGAAAAATAGCTCCGATTTTCCTATAATTTTTTTGATGATTCCAACATTTTTATAGGGTCCTTATTGACTATTTCGGACCTTAAAATCGCCTCTTCCATTTTGTTTTCTCATACATTTGCATACACCCCTTACTTTCATGAATCTAATTAATCTTAGGTAATTCGGGAAAAATACTTCCCTTCCTCTCGTGGTCCTAAGATTTTCACCATAATTTTTATATGACATGAGTTACCTAGGAAAACTATAAATACCACTCTCCCTCCCTTCTTGCCCATACATTTGTACTCACCCTCATTTTGAGCCCCGCAAGATTCAAACGTGCCCAAGTATTCTCTAGCTCATAATTCCCTTTGTCCTATAGATTTTTTAACACTTCCATCACGTTCATAGGGTCCTTATTAGCTAGTCCAAGTACAAAAATCATTTTTTCCCGCATTTTATTTATTTTTCCCCTATTATTCAAAGTTCCGGTGTGTTAAAACATTTGCAAGGAAGTCATAGCATATAGATGCGTCTTTCCCAAAAAWTTTTAAATATCACCATCATTTTTATAGGGTCATAATTAGCTAATCTAAGATTTAAAACTATTTTTTCTCACCTTCTTTCTATTTTCTACCAATTATTCAAAGTTCTGGTCGGTAGAGGTAATCTAAAGTAAATCGGGAAAAATAGTTCCGAATTTTCTAAAATTATTTTGATGATTCCATAATTTTTATAGGGTCCTTATTAGCTAGTTTGAATATAAAAACTCCTTTCCATTAATTGTTTCGATGTACATTTGCAAGCGCCCCCCATTTTGATAAGTCTAATTAAACTTCTGTACTTCTTGAAAAATACTTTTGTTTCCTCCATGCTTTCAAAACACAACCTATATTTTTTATAGGGTACCAATCACCTAGGAAAATTTCAAAAAAATTCCAACCCCTTTTTTTCCTATACAAATGCACTCACCCCCTCATTCAAAACTCCAAGGAGTCCTAGTTAAACCATATGTTTTTTGAATAATGGTTACATATTTTCTTTTGGCACTAGGATTATTTCCATGGCTTGTATAGGGTCTGAAGTACACAAGAATATTATTCCCCCATTTTTTTATCCTTACCCATGCACCGACTCCTTATTTAAATTTGTTCAAATCTCTACGCATGATTTTGAGAGATTACATTTTAGCTCGAGTCGAGCTAAAGTATATGAACGAAAAAATTAACATATATGAACGAAAATTAAAAATGGATGCAGCACCGGGACTTCCCGAGAGGTCACCCATCCCAGTACTATTCCGGCCCAAAGGCGCTCAACTTCAAAGTTCTGGTGGGATCTAGTGTAGTAGCCTTGGTATGACCGCATCACATTCATGACTGGAGGCTAAAATGTACATGAACCGGAAATAATTTGAGAGCTTCAATTTAAATGGCCTCGGATGCCTTCTTCAATTTAGCTCGACTCGAGCTAAAATCAATTCTCTCAAAACTGTGTTAACTACCTTAACTGGCCATAATTGCCCACTTAAAACCGTTAAAACCACTTAAGGGTACAGATTCATGATTAACTTTTTCAAAATTTTAACCTGATTTCCCCCTCTTCAAATACGTGGCAACCGCGGGTTTGATGGAAAATTTCAAGAAATTTTTCTTGCAACTGATTTTCCCCCTTCTCTTGCCTACGTGTCAACAAGGTGAAGAAACCCGACTGATGCTCCAGAAAGAATTCTAACTGTTTGCCACGATGTCCAACTTGCCATGCATGTCACTTCCAATACAAAGGTAGTACTATTACAAAGAATTCATTCAACTGAACTGATGAGCTACAGGAGTATGCGTAGTATTTCAAATTGTAACTGGACAATCCCCTAAATGAAGTTTAGGCAAGGCTTCTGATCCGATGAATCTCTGAATTCTTACTAAATGAGTCATGAATTCACTCTACAAATCTCGGAACTTTCTTGTAGTTAGAGCAGAGCTGCCTATTGGTATATTATACATGTTATTCAGCTCATCTCTGCACTCATCTACCCACTTACGCGGGTTAGCTCTCGAGAATCGTTTCACTGCATCCTGAACAATTCTATTCTCCCATTCAGATAACATTCTCTTCTTCCCGAGGCCGTGTCCTTGATTAGGCTCGGCTGAGAATGACCTCTCCTCCACCAGATGACAAAGGTCTTCATTCTCCAGGATGACCTCAGCAGAAGATTCATGCACGGTAGCAGAGTCTTCACGAACTTCCAGGTCCTCCGCAATCTGAAAGAAGGTTTCGGGTTTGGATTCTGATTCATGCACGGTAGCAGGTTTCGGGTTTGGATTCTGATTCATGCACGGTAGCAGAGTCTTCACGAACTTCCAGGTCCTCCGCAATCTGAAAGAAGGTTTCGGGTTTGGATACGTCTTGTTAGTAAACAACGTGATAAACATTACAAATGAGATCCTGTTCATTTCCGTCGTCGAGAACGTACCAGATATGGACTCGGCATGCAAGGAGAGCTACATGGCATCCCTCGAAGTCTCTCAATCTCCAAAGGGAATGTCGGCATCGGTGACATGGACACCTTAAACTCGTCCCGCAGAGGCGGAACTGCAGTTTTCACTGATTCAGAGGACGACGAAATCGCTGTTGAAGCCTCTACTGCAGTTTTCCCGCTGGTTTCATCAACAAGGACAGGAATTGCATTCCGAAACTCCACGGCCGACGAGAGAATGTTCGTGTTGTGTTGGATCGGAGAAGGCAACCTTGGTCCGAGTGAGCTTCGAGGCGGTACTGCAGTTTTCATTTGCGAGAATCTACTCTCACTTCCCAGCGTTCTTGCTGTAGTGCCATTATAAGGAGAACCGGGCGTGTAGGAAATTCCAAACGGGGACTTCAATCCATAATCTCGCATCCACTCTGGCTCACTCGAAGGGAGATCAGGCCTGCAGACAGTACTCTTCAAAGGGAGACTTCGAGAGCTATGATCATCAAGTTTCAGTTTCGGATGCCACGTTATAGGCTGCATGGCTGCAACTCGTATGGACTCTGCATGAACTGTGCCAACACAGATTTGAAAAGGTGACCCTTCTGATGCCTCAGATGCGGATGGAATTGCTGGTAACCTACTCTCAGTTGTGAGGCTTCGTAACTCCAGCAGAGAGGAAGAGGCTGCTTTAGTTCCACCTAGTGCCATTGGAATATCTCTTGATCTATTCAAGTCGACATCGCCGAGCATCTCTTTGGCATCAGTACCCACATGGCTGTTGGAAATGTCCTTCTCTGAAGTCGAGATTAATTGCGTATCACCTGAAGGCGTAAATAAGGTTATAATTGCAAAGCCTTCAAGTATAACCTGCATTTAATGTGTTGCTGCGAATGAGAAGCGGGACTTGGAGCAATACCTTTTGCGTGATCGCCACGAGGCATGTGTATTGGCTTGCCCATCTTCTGTTGCGCACTGCCATAGCAGTTTAGATCATAATTCTCCAGCAACTGAGTTTCGGCGAAGGCCGGAGTCGTCTCTCCCAATCTGTGTCTGTTATTATCACCGGCGAGAGGCAAATTGAACGTTGCTCTACACCTAATTTTCTCTTCATGATCCACTTTGCTGTAATGAGCAGCATTATACTGCTGTAGCAACTGCGTTTCTTCGTTAACTCCATCCTAATCACTTTCTGATCCATCCTCTCCTGCATTATGTCCTTGTTGTTGCTCAACCCCCTCTTCATCTGTCTCCTCGTCGAAATCTTCATCTGACTGCTCTGGCCGTGCTCTTGAAAACTGCCGAGTGTAAAAATCATTGCTTAAAAGCTGTTGTGACTCCATTCTACCATAAGCTCCTGTCACAGATGAAATCCACTTTTCTAAGCAACGAGAGAACCATCTTGACGAGCAAGACACCTGAAATATTCTGCTCTCAGTATGAAATGCTTTTTGATTGTTGCGGACAGAGAAAAGCCTTACAACTGGACCAGGATTTCAAGGGAAGGAAATGCAGACCTTCCCTACTCGGCACCTGCTGAGAAGCATTTTTATTAAGAGATGGACTCGGCGACCAGCTCCCAGACCCTCCATCACTGGAATTCAATGATGAACCACCACTTTCGTCATCCTCCATGATTGTCTACCATCACATCAATCGCTCCTTGTTTTCCGCATTGCTTYCAAAATTTTAAGTCCACCTTACACCCTGAAAAGCGCGGAGCGGTGTTGTTCAGCGCTCCAATCTCTCTCGCAACACACCTATGTTGCTACTTTATCAACGAACTTGCAAAAGTGGCGCGGTGATCACACTGGAAAAATTACGCGGGAAGTTGAAACCTCTAAGTTGCTCTACAATCAAATTGCTTCTGCGAGATTGAAGGCAGTCACTCCTAATCTCTATTAATGCTCCCCGCCTAAAGTATCTCTAAAGACTGAAGAAAGCGGTGATCACTCGTTCTCGCAATCACATCGTCGGTAAAGAACAGTAGTTTGAGGAATAGTGTCTTAAACGCTCGCTCATTGACTTCGTCAACCTCTCTAAAAAAGCTCTAGGCTCACGGCGAGCCAATTCGATCACAATAACACGCAGTCTACAGTCGCTTAAGAATGTGAAATCTGCCGATGAAACTTTCATCCGATCGCGAAACTAAAAACCGACAGAAAAATCGTCGCCTAAGGAAAGGGAGAGAGGAGCCACGAGTTTGCAGACACATAGGGAGAGCCCGAAAAAGCACCTAATCAACCTCTGCCACTTTTGGTAAGGAAACAGAAGCCATAACAGAGGCCATCTCGTAGAAAAAATCGTCGCCAAAAAGCAAGCGGCTCAAGGGACCTGCCACTATCAAGCACTTACCAACGAATTGGAGTTTCCCGCGTCGCGATCAATCCGCGCCTAAATTCGCAGATTCTGCACTCCACATGCAATGGCTCTAAGTTATTTGGACCTAATAGGGTCGACTGTCCTAAAACCACCAACTGAAGGATTCTGAGCTTTTTTTTGCAGGGTTATTTTTGGGGTATATTTTTCCCATGTAGGAAAGTTGTTTTCTAACATAATGCATCTGGCAAATGTGCAGCAGCAACCTGCCAAGCGAAAACCGAGAAAAATGTCAGACATATATTACCTATTACATATATTGGATTATGGAATGCATGAACACGGGAATACATCCCTGAAGTGTATTCGCCTTGAGTATTTCAACCTACCACACAACAAGTCAAATACTAGCAACTTCTCACCTTTGCTACAGCTGTATTTGTAACAAGTGGCTGCTCATCGATCTCCAGCACGGAAATCTGCCTCGGCAGTTCTACCAACAGGACCAGCAGCTGAACTCATGGTTTGCACGTTTCTTTGGCAATTTGTCTTCCATATTATCTAAACCTAAACCTCCTCACTACTCTCCATCAGCCTGCAAATATTGAAACGTTTGAATTAATCATGGCGAAGAGGTTGAGATGCCCCAGAGGTAATCTTTTACGAAATAAAATCCACGAGCGGCCAAACCTGATGACCTACTTTTCCGAAGCAAGACATTCTAGCGGACTGTTAAAAGAAGAAAACCCCAGACTAAAATTCCGACACGATCGAGGATTACGAATCGGTTTAAGGTAACTTGACCTCAAAAGCGAGTGACACACATGATCGAAGCTCATAAAAGATTTCCATGAAGCCAGAAGCACGACGAAGTTGCATTGTCAGAAATTCCAAGCACTTACTCTTTCATGAATTCATAATTTAGAACCGCTTGGCGACGATCCCTTTTGTGAGTCTCGGGCACAACGGCTCCGTCCATTTTGCAACGGTCTGAAGGTCATCGAAATGGAAACTGCGCGTGAATATCCTCAGCTGTCACGAAATTAGCGTGAGAAATTCAGAGCGCCCGTGCTGCCTCCTCAACCACCTCCTCTAACCTGTAATTATTAGGAAGCAATCCATCACAATGCTGGCACGCACGAACACCAGCAGTAATCGAAATGCGTACATGGCCAAAAACAACCATTGCAACAACAGAAGCAAACCTCGTAAAATTGAAGACAACAAGCAGAGAGAGTGCAAAAGCAGCTACCAAACCCTAGTCAATGCGGTAGTCTAACTCAAGGGAAGCGCACGCAGGACAGTGATTGCAGAGTCTTCTCTAGGGTGAGTCCATGACACACTTGTGAACAAACTGAAGAATGAGGAAGTGTAAGCAGTAAGAACTCACAGGAGGGATGCCGGCTTGGATCGCAAGTTGAGTTGCAGCTAGAGTCGATGAAGGAGTCAGCTCTGCTGGTCTCACGACCACGGTGTCACCTCTAGGTATCAGTCAATCCACATTCCAAAAGGTTCTCCCTAAACTTATCATAAGAGATGGTAATCTACTCGGAAGGAGCCAGCACACGCATGAGCATAGAATTTCGAAGGAAAAATTCCTTTGATGAAGATAAGACCCCGAACCAGTCACTCCTGTCGGCGCTCGTATCGGCTGGAAGGTGCTTCTTTTTGGTGCCCGTGTAGATGTAGAACTTCTAGCCGTCTGACCGGCTAATGCGAAGGAAAGACACCTGCACAATTAAGAGGAACACATTCTGGTAAGATTAACTAGCTCAATACTCGAATAGCATCTATTCAGATTGTGAGGGGCCATGAACAAGTGATAAGAGCTCATGTGCTTTTCACACAGTACATTATCTTCAACCTAACGAAGTTGAACACTTTTTACACTGTACGCTGATCTTGCAAACCTAAACCCTAAGTAAAATTCAGGGTATTCACTCATACCACAAACGCTGCTGAGATTCTAGATTTAAAGATGCTTCTGCAGGTTGCAAATCAAACATCAATATACCACACAATGTAAAACAACATTCACCTTCAGGCGCCTTGTAGTTCAAGGGTGGTGCCATCGAGGCATGTGTCGCAGGTGCGTTGAGGATCTCGCTCCCCGTACTTGACCGGCAACAAGGACCTTCCCGAAGAGCGCCTCCTGCAAAATAAACCCCCGCAGAACCGGCAGTAAGAACATTGCGTAAGAAAACAGTCTTGCGCCAAGGAATGAGCCAAAAGAATATTGAGGCCGTAACATTCAATAAAACGTTTCCTGGCTTCTTTCTGTACAAGCACGAACTAAACGATGTTTCACCGTAGCAGACGTCATAGAAGGAGATACTCAATTGACCAGCTTTAAAGGGCATTCGACTATGGATGGGAATCTGAGATAATGGGAAGAGTTGGACCTGGATGCCGACTTGCACATTCTCTGCGTCTTGCATTTGCTAGATTGATGCCCATACTCCGTTTCTCGGAGCGCACAACACTCTCCCGAGCTGTGTGAAAACGAGTGACGCGTCCGGGAACCATTCCCGCAGCGTGGTCCAGTACTCCGGAGGCATGAAGAACCGCTGCAGCTGCTGCTTGCATACGCTCGATGGCATCTCTCAGATCTAAATTTAGACAAAAATTGACGTCGGCTTCGAAGGGCGTCCGGCAAAGCGGGCAGAGGGGCTGCAGCAAACTGAACATAACTTACTCAAACAGCTGCGATAGACTCTCTGAGAAGTCGAGCACTGTACGTGTGCCAGAAAAGTGCTTAAATTCCTGTAACCAACGGAGTGGATAGCATCAGATCCAAGTAATAGACAGAACTAGTATTGTACTGCATATAGAAACTTGGGACGTATAGCATAAAACTACTGCACCAAGATAGTCTTCGGAAGCAAACGATATGAACTTGGTCCAACTTAAAGACATACAAGTTCCACATGTTTCTGAAAATGCATGCAATGGTCGGGAGGGGCAACGTACTGTACGAGAAAGTAAAGAGTGTAGTGCGTGGGCAAATTCATGAAACAATGTTTCAACTTCCCAGTGATTCAGAATTGGGGGTGTGTTTCCGTCGGGAGCGGCAAAACTGCATGCTAAAGCTACAACCTGCACAGACGACGGCCATGAAATTATTTCCATGTTAATTTATCTGCTAGATTTTAAAAAGAACGGCATACACCAATTCTGAGTGAACCTTACATTACGAACCAATTGAAAAACGAAGAGTATAGTAAACGTACTGGGAGTTGGTACTCAGAGTCAGATATCCTCCGACAGCCTTTCAATGTGAAATGGGCACAACCAGGGAATTTTCCGGGTCGTGCATATAAGTCCAAGCATATATGTCCAAGATCACCCTGCAAAAGTAATGGCAAGGCTTAGAATAGCCCTTCGAGAGCACTAAAGGATGAGATTCCAAGCAGGTTAAAAGTGAAATGCAATTCTTGCGGATTCCCTAATCTATAACTTTACATACAATGAACTTCCCTGAAGCTGTAGATCAGTCAGCATTATAGTAATAAAGTGATGATAGCTGCAAGTGATGATGTCATGAACTGAAATACCTCAACAGAGTGTCGCAGGGACATTTTTTGAACGGCCGGATGCCATGCTTATCCGGGAGCTAAAGGTACTTGCTCAAACGTAGCTCCAAACAAAGAATGGCACATTATCCTCAAGGCTTCGATACATTGTCCTACAGGAAAGTACGACGCAACAACCTGCTCCAACCACACGGACATTTCCAAAGTTCAACAGCCAAGTAAAAGTCCGTTCCGGAACCCAACGAAGTCCGAACTTCTAGGTAACACTTAAGAAAGACGAACAAAGGTACGGTATCCAATTCAAGTTCGAATTTCACCAGGCTCGACTGACATTGGCGTAAAGAAACCAGGAAGTCATTTCTCGAAAAAGAGGGGTACATCATACAGTCCAACCGCTCAAACTTACCCCTGCATTTAAGTCAAAGGTCCGAGCTTTCTGAAGGCCAGCATAGTCGGATTCATCCCAAGGGTTTATTGTAGTACAGCTGCGGGATGTATCCATCTGCTTCTGAAGCTCCGCCAACATTTTCGTTTCCTGTACCCCATTGAGAATCTCCCACGTATTTGAGATTCTGAAAATCACTCTAGCACATAGTCCGATTATTCGTCGGACATACAATCTTGGTAGAACTGACATGACCCAACGTAATCAATTGTTGCACAATAACTCAAAGGATGGAGCAGTATAATTAGAACTTCGTCTGCGTTGCAAAACATCGTGTTAACCTGTCATTCTAGATACACAAACAATGAACTACGACACGGGAACACGACTTGTGAGCTTTACCTCGTCTGCCTTGCCTCGAATACGAATGTTGAGCTCTTCTAAGAGAGAAAACTACAGCTTCGGTGTCTCTGCCATAGCAGTTGCAAACTCCGCATAAGAGTTGTATCCAAGGAATAGATCACCATCAAATGAGCGTGTAAATATGTCAGAAATCATCCAAAAGAGTTAATCACTGCTCTCAGAACACAATTCCTCGTTACCGTTTCGGCCAGCTTCAAGAAACCTTGCACTACCGTTGATGTGCAGCAAACCTATCCATGTGAACGTCCAGAATGTCCACCGAATCAAAGTCCAGCAACTAACGTCCCACTCGTCAGAAAGAAGTCGGCTGAGTTGAAGCAAATGAGAGGAAGTAAACCCTAACTCGAAACCTCGACGAGCACTTCGATACCAGATCAGAACTGTCCAATACCCGAGCCAACCGGACCCAAACCCCTTCGCAAGAATCTCTTGACCAAACCAGTCCTCAAATAGGTACCGGTACCGTGTTTTTATTGGCGCTGTACTTTGTTTTTATTGGCTCTTTACCGTGTTTTTATTGGCTCTGTCCTTAACCCCTAAACGTTCTAGTGTCCAGTTTCTGCACGACTAACAGATTCCAACTCTCACTGCAATCTCATTACTTATTGGATGAATCTCAGCCAATGTTTTTGGGATACTTCATTACGTTGTTGTGATATCCAATGGTTGGATTTGGTGTCACTAGAGTACATATTTTTCTAAAATTACAAATGTGGAAGTATGTCAAGTTGTTGACAAAGCCAAATTTGCATTGACCGTAGTTCAAAACTGACCTTCCAAAAATGAGATCATAGATTTAACCCTTAAATGCCCAAGGGGGGTCCCAAGCCTAGAAACACAATTTAAAAAAAGATGTCATAGATGAAAATGAAGGCAAGCTATTTAGATCTCAATTGTACAATCTTGTAGTAGACTTATTGTAGGTCATGCGGACCAAAATTTGAGTCATGAAGCCTCATAGATTGCAAAATCATAACATATTAGTCCTCAAACCTGATTGCAAAAATTCATTTTTTTCACTTAAGAGTGGAAATGCTAGAAATAGACGTACTGCAATGAGAAAATCTCCAACTAGAAAGTTGTTCACCTTCATTTCAATAATATCCTTGAACCAAAAAAATTCATCAAAAAATAGTATGTGCTCAAATAATAGCCTTGCAATAGTGAATCATGCTAAAATATTTACAAATTAAGGAAAAATAGTCAAAAACTAGACCCTTTGCAATCAAATCTATGCCATATCTTCAAAACATATTTGGTTTATTCAAGGTTTCTACCACTAAAACTAGACTCTAATTGGAATCCATCCCAAAAAATAAAGTCAAAATCCAACGGTGGATGATGGAGATATAGCTCCTCAAAAATCATCCATTTTATCACTTTTTTGATCATAGAAACATCATTGCAAATCTAATACCGAAAGTATTTGGATCGAAAATCTTCCAACTAGAAAGTTTTTAGCTTTCATCTTAAGATCATGATTATGTAAAAAAAATTCATGAAAAACTATATTTGATTTCACTTAATTGGCTTGCAATGTTAAAACATGCCCCATGTTTGAAAACCCAAAAACAAAAGCTGCCTTCACTACAATGCATGCCATTAATTCATACTTCATTGTATGGGTCTGCAATTCTTACCACACAAACTGGACTTAATTTGGGACCCAACCCAAGTGATTTCGTCAAAAACGGACTTCGGATGAAGAAGTCATGGCTCTTCAAAGTTTCTCATGTACATCCAAAATGTCGTTTTTTGACATCGTGGGCGTTTAAGGGTTAAGGAACACAAAAATTTCAAAAAATCGCCATGTCAAGAGTATCTCATTTCAAATCCATTCCTACAACAAATACTCATAAATTATTAATATTTTGTTCATACTCAAATTTACAGGGAATTTTTAATTTTAACTTTGAAAATTTATAACAGAATATTGGTGATGGCATTAGTGAATCTATCCGCACAAATCGAACCTAAAATTCAATATTTAAAACCTACATTTGTATAACAATTCCGAAATACTCCTTCAAATAACACTTTGTAATATTTTTCTCAAATCATCAATTCTGGAGACAACTTCTCAAGTTTAGGGGTTAAGACACAGTTTTTGTAATAGAAGCCCCATCAAAAACTCTAAACCCAATGACTTATGTACTTGTGTGTTCACATGTTTTTTTAAAACCCTAATGTATCAACTTATGTGTACACACCTATAACCTAATTGGAGAGGGATTTTTTTTGTCTCGACATGTTTATGATGAGTACACACCTTTTTAGATGAAGACTTTCTTAAACCCTAGATTTTAAATTTGTAGCAAGGTATGGCTTGTCTATTTGTGTATTTATATTTGGATGGAGTTTCTGGAATCCATCATCGAAAAGATTTTTTTTCCAATAGCTATCTAATTGCCTTTTCTTGTTAATAATCAATTGCCCTTATTGGGTTAACTTATAATATCTTTTGAAATCTATTACTTTGGTGAACAAAGATTAGTTTCAAAAATCCTTGTCTCACAATGCCTCTTTAAGCTTTTTAGATTTGTTGAGACAAGATGAACGTCTGATGCTCAATTATCCATTCATCTCCCGGGTTTAGGATTTAGGAACAAAAAACAAATTTGTACATTATTCACATTAACATGACTTAATTATGCCTTTCGATATTAGAATCTCAAATTATGATTACTTTTGCCAATGTTCATAATCATATATTTATTTAATCCTCATATGATGTTTAACCCCTAAAAATCCAAGAAAGCCAAAATGGCTTTTAGCGATATCGGGCAGCCAAGATAAAAGGGTTAAAAGTAATATTTTTGCCTAAGATTTTTATTGGATGCTCCCTATAGTGCATAGTGTATGTGGTAAAATTTGCAAAGCCAATTTCATATTCTAAGACCTTCACCTAGAAATTTTAGGTTTCAAGTCCAAAAGAGGCAGCTTAAAATTAGGTTTTTTTAAAAAAGAATTCTTGAGATATGTTCATAACCAAGTGACCACTCAAATACCAAAAAGACCCAATTCAAAAATCATACCAATTTTGCAAGGGCAACCTACAAAAATTACAAAGATTAGCTTCAAAGTTTCTAGTAATTTTTGTATTACTTCTTTCAAAATTTGCCAAAATTTGAGATTTTGGAATTCTTCGCAAACAATTTTACTCAAAAATCACAAACTCATAAAGGCACCTAACCAACGTTTAGATTTTTCTAAAACCAAGTATATGTAACGTTATGCAGGTTTTATTATATCATTGTTTTCAGACCTGCTTCTGGAAAATAATTTGCATGAAGGTCAAAAAAAAAGGAATGAGTCTCTCAAATTTTGCATGGAGGTACCCAACTTGATCACCTAAATTAACAAAAATATTAGCAAAACAATTGGGGTACCAATCTTCAATTCCCCATTTGTACCATAAAGTCAATGCCTCCCAAGCAAAGCCCAAAAAAGTTTTAAACTAAATTTGGATGTTGTAATCTTGCAAATGATCGCGTCCGGTCAATTTCTGAAACATTAACTTAAATAGGCTTATGTACAAGATCTTACGATTGAACAACTTAAATAAATAAATAAAATTGGTACATACCCCCGGGAGTACATAGAGGTAGGAAATAGAAGTTTAGAGGTTCCAAGATTCCAAAAACGCTGGGATTTTTAGGGGTTACGAGATGCTTTTTATTAGTTACCATCAAGTCATTTTATTTACTGTAATTTTAGACCGTAATGCCATGGACGTAATCCTAACTCAGTTAGGAACAAAGTATTGAAGAGCCTCAACTCAAATTTACTCTTAAAATTGGTTTTTTTGCTCACAAAACACTTCAAACCCATTATGCAACAAGGGAAAAAAAACATTTTTTTCAACTTTGAGCATTATGATCTCACTAAGGGTAAGGAATTCAAATCTAAGATTTAGGGTACATATACATGTACAAGTAAGGTAGTAGATCTAACAGTTACATCCCCAATATTACATCAAAATTTGAAATTTTGCACCTTGCTTTGAAAGAGGACAGTTTTCAAAGTTTCTCGCAGTTTTGAGGCATTTCGACTTTAGGGGTTAAGAGAAGTTTCCTGTTCCTCGTGAGAAGCTGTCATACAGAGGTGCTGGGAGCGGAGAATGATATTCCGACCATACCACGGAGAAAACGCACTTCGGGTACCGAGCATCTTCCATATGGGTAGTTTTTCTTGCGTAATGGAGAGGCACACCTGTCCACAGTGAAGTAGCCTTTCCAAGTAGCCACACTCCATTGCCGTTGACCTCTTACACAATACCATTTGTACCTCTCTTTATGTCGTGCTTGTCCATTCCTCAATTGTTGCTCCTCCTACCGTCTGCTACCTCACATGCCTGTCATCTCTCCTCTCCATAGTGGTCCATACTTACAATCTTGATCTTGTTGTCATATTAGTTGATCTCTTCATGTTGTTTGTGAAGACAGTGTTGGAGTTTCTTGCGTTCATATCGTATCTGCCTTGTTGCCTCGTGTATGCTCTTTTCAGGTTGTCTTCGTCATATCGCTTTTCATCCTGATGTCCATCTTCATTGTTGTGGCTAGAGTTGTCCAATCTCTCTCAACGATCCGTCCCTTGAATAATTGCTTACCAGCATGAAGATGACGCTTTCAAGAAAAAATCAAAATCAAGACCAAAATCAACCTCAGCCACCGACAAAATAAGTCCAAGGCATTGATATCTGTTCAAAAGAACGTGCATCACGGAGCAGTGAATTGTCAACATCTTCTGTTGATCGAAGACACAAGAAAAAAATCAAAGTGGTTATGATCATCAACTTGAGGATAGACATTATATTCTTTTTAGAATTTCTTCCCTGTCTAGGTTTTCTGGACACTCATCGACAAGGGGGCAATGAAGGGATCTGTTCTCCCTGACCATTAGAACAGATGTAAAAAAACTAGCAATAGCACCTTGTGTAAATCGTGGCAACATCGGCAAAGAAAAAAGAGAAATTACGCAAAGAGGACCACGTTTGCTCCACATCGAAGCTGGATGATAATACTCTCAATTTCAAAGCAATCAATGCTGGGATTCACGACGGATGTCGCGAGATTCCGTTGTGTTTAGTGGTTGGACAAGCGTTCCCAATTGTTGGGACACAAAGCCATTAGAATTCAATGATTGCAATTCCTCTCATGGGACCATCTTCTCTAGTTCGATTTTCAGATTCTTATACTCCGCCAAACGTGCAGCTGCCCAAGCTGACTGCCATCCTAAATATTCCTTGGAACACTCGCTCCAGAATCTCCGGATTCCATCAAAGTCGTCGTCCTTTATGCTTCGTAACTTCTTGTTCTTGACCTTATATCTTAATGCAAAAATGGTGTGGACAAGAGCTTCAGTATCATCCTTCGCGTTTACCATAACATGGCGATTACCACTCGCCAACTCTTCTAAAACTCTCTCCGAGGTATACCTCACTCCTCCACTGAAAGGACAGGGCTTTCCCGCAGGGACAGCAAAACCCCAATCCAGGATATACAGCATCTCAATTGCTTTTGACTCTCCTCTGACAATCATGATGTTGTCTGGCCGCACATCGCGATTTATAATACCGCACTTGTGCGCACCTTCAAGAACATCCACGAGCCCTGGCACAAATGACCACAATTCGGGAATTAACTTGTGCGAGATTTTTTCTCCTACTGGATGGATTCTCAGGGACTTGCCATTGTCAAACCACCCTAACGTCTTGGGCACTCCTTTCACATCTTTCAAGAGATCGAGCATCTCATGGTCATTCCGCAACTCAATCCCATCACGAGGATTTTTTGCTGCATATTCTTTAGCATTTTCGTCTTTCACGCAGAGAACATTACTTGTAGCCCCGGACCCCAGAAAACGGATTGCCTCATACTCGACCCCGGATACAGTTAGTACTGGCACTTCAACCTCAAGTAAGTTGAGACTGCTCTTCAGTATGGCGCACAGTGACCCACGTATATCATTCAACTCGACATGTTGTTCATACCGAAACCTCCCTTTCTTCACCATAATGACCTTAAACCATAGCACCTTCTCCAAATTCGTGACGCATACTAGTATGGTTTCCCTGAATCCCATTAAGTTCTCCAAGAACTTCTCCCCATATCTTGCAGCTTTTCCGATTCTCTCAAGCGTGTCGTACTTTCCCCCGCCTGACTGGAGGTCAATTATCGCCGCAGTCGTTAAGGGAACTGGACCAGTCTTCTCTGATAGAGGTCGTTTGTAAATGACAGCATCTGGCTTTGCAGTACGTCCACAAACACTTGGTCCATCCCCATAGAACCCTATCTTCCAACATAATGAAGCATCATCAATGAAACCGCTCAGAAGCTCAATAAAGAACTTCTCTCGACTAAGGTTGCGCTTATTTATCCAAGAAATTTCCGGCCACAAAGCCTCTGCCTCCTCCGCAGACAAAGGTTTCGGCACAATGGACTTCACAATGCTGCTAGTTACCTGCACACCTTTATCCTGTTCGGTAACTGACGGCAAAAAGGAGGAACTCGAATCCACCTGTGCCATGACCATTTCCACCCGTTCCTTAATGTCTCCCACCTGTTCCTTCACATCTTCGGCCTGCTTTTGCAGCTGTATCTTAACGTCTCCCACCTGTTCCTTCACATCTTCGGCCTGCTTTTGCANATCTTCGGCCTGCTTTTGCAGCTGTATCTTAACGTCTCCCACCTGTTCCTTCACATCTTCGGCCTGCTTTTGCAGCTGTATCTTAACGTCTCCCATCTGTTTTTGCACCTGCTGCAGCTGCAGACTGACCTGGCTGAACTCTTTCACCAATTCGTAAGGCTCTGCCGCACTCACTGATTCACCACGCAATACAACCATGAGACACATTCCAGGCCGTTCAAGTGATCACATGCTCTAGAAGTACATAATTACCAAAGTCGCAAAACGAGAAGGAACCAATGTACTGTCCATGGTATCGTACTTTCAAAATAAAGCCCGACACACTTACTCTGAAAAATTACAGAAGAGGACCTCACACGACGGTCACAAAAACAGACATGACGAAACCCTAAAGTGAACCAAAGAGTGACAGCCACGCACCCAACAATCCAGAATTCGGCCAATTGAAGATCAGGAAACAATGACCAAAAGAAAAGACATCGTCAATTTAATCAGAGCAAAGTTAGAAAACATACCGCTAGCAGCGGGTTCGATGAGGGCAACAAGAGATGCTCGCAACAAATAAAGTAGGCTAAGAAGATAGACACAACACTGTTTAAGCAAGAATCCGGAAAGAGAAAATGCAAGTTTGCCCTAAATAGGGAAACATCGTACCTGTAGATTGACCAAATGCTTTGACGAGTAAATCCACTACACCAGGTCGGGTAGGAAGAACTCTGTCCAAGGAATCCTTAGACGCTGCCATAAGTGCATCTTCTGTATCGTATCCCGCATCCACCAACTTCTTGATGTCTTCACCTCTGAATTTCGCACGGGGACACTTCTCCTCCAAGACTTGGCGAAGGGCATTGCACTCGTCATCCTCATCCATCGGGCAAAGAAAAAGATGAAAGAATATTCTCCCGCACTCCTGAGCCGCAAGCAAGTCTCCAACGACTGCCAACGTCACCACCTCACCCCAAACCCTAGAAATAGCAACCCGGAAACAGCAACCCCAAACCCTCCCCAGCGTCAAGAAATCTCCACTCCGCCCCTCCAACCCCAAACGATGGTCTCTCAAACCGTAAGCACGCGTGCGAGAGCTCCTCGAACTCCGCCAGCTTCTGAATCAGCTTCGCAATCGCCGGCGCGTCCGCCTGCGTCTCCAATCTCAGTCACCCTCACTGTCCCATATGCTGTACCAAAACACCGAGACGATCCACCAACTGCAATGCGCCAATCGAACTTCCTGCGAATAAAAGAGACAACCACGCTCTACACCACTGCGGATGAATCTATGCGTGAGCGCTCAAAAACCGTGCGGCCATTTTCACCTGTTCAGTAGGAGGCTCTGAAATGCATACTTCACTGTGGGGAAATAGACTCTTGATTAATTAAGATCATTATAAGATTTCGAACACTCCTTCAATGGATGGTTTAAGGCTTAACCCTATGACCACAGATTCAAGGCCTCATTGCCTGGCACTCAGTTTGTTGCCATTTTTTAAGTAGAAATGTTTGAAATTTTTTATGTTTATTTTTCTTAGATGATAACACATGTTTTCTATACCTCAGAAAAAKTTAGATCTTTTTTAAGGAAATTGTTTTTAATGAGACATTTTGAAGAAAAAGTGCCTAAAAATTCATATCAACTAGAAATCGTTTCACAAAATAAGAAAATTACACGTGAGGTGTACATTATAGTGACAAATATCATGGTGTAAACTCAATTCCTGTTTCCTTCTATAATTAGAATGTAGAAGACATCAAAATTATATTCAAAGTTCAAATTCCAATAAAATATTCAATATCGTGAATTTTTCCAAAATTCCAATTGCAGTAGAAATTAGAGTAGATGACCTTTGTTTTGTTAGTTGGGCTCAAACTCAAAAAATATCATTTTCAAGGAGAAATTTTAGATTCAATGAAAGGAGCACATTACATCGAAATGACAAATTTTACCATCCGTTTTTTTGCTTACTTCTCATTTATGTAAAAACAATACTTGCATGACTGCAAACTCAAGTAGATACTATTCATAACCCTCCATGTAAGGTCAACAAGCAAACATAGAATGATAAATCACTTTTCCGGTTCTGTTTTTGTCCATCCAAACACCACAAAATGGTCTCGTCATTGTTCTTGGGTTATCCCCAAAATGATATGACTCATTTGAAACAAAATGAGACATTCTCAAAAAAAATGTTATAAAAGAAAAAAAAGMAAAATATTAAAATCTCAACCGTACAATCTTGCAGTACACATATTGTACATCATGTGGATCAAATTTTGACTCATGAAGCCTTGTAGATTGCGAGATCATAATGTATTAGTAAATCGCTCGCAAAATCTCAAGATTTGAACTTTGAAGTGAAAATGCTATCGATAGACTTATTGCAATGAAAAAATCACCAAATACAAAGATGTAAACCTTTATCTCAATAACATCTTTGAAGAAATAAAAACCATGTAGAAAATTTCTTTGTGCAAATAATGGCCTTGCAACGGTGAAAACTGCCAAAATTTATACAAAGGAAGAAGATTACAATACAATTATTGTACTTTAAGTGTCATGGATGTTGTGAATGGCTTCCAGATGTGCATTTCATATTTTTTTCATAAACTTGGTGCCTTGTAAACTTTATGAACTCATAGGGATTTTTTGAAAGATTAATTTAGAAAGATTAATTTATCCACGAGATTTTGGCCTACAATTCCCTTAACTACAGCCCTTGCAGTACTTTGAGTGTTATGAATGTCATAAACGATATCAAGACATGCAAATCAATTCTTTTCATGTACTTGGTGGCTTCTCAACTTTTTGAACTACTAAGATTTATCTAAAAAATAATTATTGAGCAATATGCCATTATCTATGAGATTTTTGCTCAAAGTACCCTAAATAAATGCAACTATTATATTTTGAGTGTCATGCATGTTTTGGATTACTACTAGATGCATTTTTTTTTCCTAAATTTGGTGCCTTCTCAAGTTTTTGTAATTGTAGGAAATTTATTAAAGATAAATTTGGAGCACTATCCATGAGATTTGAAATAGAGTACCCTTAACAATAATGAATTATGTATTTTAAGTGTCACGCATGTTATTAATGACTTCAACTCTTCAAGACATGCAATTCAAAAGTTTATTCATGAATTTCCTACCTTTCTAGGACAAAAAGACACGCAAAATCTATTACAACTAAACATGGATTTCACACTGTAGTGTGAGTTCTTTGATAGCAATTTATGATCATTCGAAAGAACAGACTTGAGCAAGAAGCTAGAGAGTCCACAAGTACGTCGAAGGCGACTCGATCTCAGAACTGAAAGAATATAGAAAACAATTGGTTTAACCCCCTTGGTTGATTCTACTTTCGCCTTAAAACCAGCAGATATTTTGAGGCAGCCGGCATTATCCCACTTGAACACATACCAATCTCTTGCATYGGTTAGAACACCGTAACCCACCTTACATCTGCAACTCAGAGCAAAAGGATGACAAAATGAGAACTGCCACGCATTGCATGCTGTCGCTTTGCCGAACGCAGATCGGGAAACCAAGACGGTACGAGAAAATCCTCCTTGCAGGATGAAGGGAGATACAAGTATGAAGAAGAAAACGACATAATCTCAAGTGAGTCAACATAGAACCGGGATCAAACAGGCAGTAGAATGCAGTTTGTTAGATAAAGGTTTTCTTCTGGGATATGGCAGAGGCAAAGGCCGAGCAGGTGAACGCTGAGCTCTAAGCGGATCTAGCAAAAAGAAAATATTCCGAGATAATCAGGGGTTCAAAAGCAGCTTACAAAACCATGTACTCATACAACTGACTAATACAACGGATGATTCTTTCACCATGAGTTGGCGGGATGCCAAATTTGGCGCTCCGGCACCTCCGCTCTCCTGCAATATTTGGAACCTCTGTCAGAATTATTCTAACAATGTGAGAACTGGAACACACTATGAAAATACGAGATAGGCCCAGATAGAACCTGATCTGCAAGAGCAGTCTGTCCAAACTTGGTGGAGATGCCACGGGTCATCTCAAAACCGGGTGTGGTGGCAGGCCCCAAAACTCAAAACCGCAGGTTTTTGAAATTGCTTCATCGAAAAGGACATGTCAATCATCATGGTTACCGGAGAACAGAGGATATGCCGTATTTGTTCCACGAGTCTTTCACGTATCCATTGATTATGACGTTCTCATTGATGGTACAGAGATCAAGCAAAAACAACTGGAAACCCCCTATGGTCATATTGGGGAAATCATCGGTGGATGATAGTTAGTTTGTCATGTCATGCTCGAACATTGCCCTAAATAGTGGTGAGGCAACCGAGAGCAAGCACTCCAATATGTGCTCTCGGATGCATCACCAGTATTTAAGGCAATGTTCCAACATGACATGAAAGAGCAACTATTATCTACCGTGGACATCCCCGATATGACTATAAAGGGTCTTCAGTTATTTTTACTTGTGCTCTATACCATCAATGAGCACGTCAGAATTGATGACGTCGACTATGATAAACTGCTGACTAGAAGTGCAAGGATTGACAAATATTATGATAAACTTTGTAGAGCACTCTTCAGGTATCAGGCGTTCAAAGGGCAACTTCAATCTAGACTCTAGAGTATGACTCCTAACTGTTCTCAGTAATGAACACTAAACATCACAACAATCTCAAAAATATATTTCTAACAATTCTATGTCATGAAGAAGACAATAGTAGAAGACAATGAAACAATGAAATAATTTCATGTTTATATGTACCCAAAGTGTTTAGGGCTCTTTCACCCTTAACTTTTACTTCTACCTATTTTTAGAGGCCATAATTTCATTCTTTTCTACTCTAACTCTTGTTTAGTCTGCCATGAGTTAATCCTAACTTCAGAGACAACTAGCATACTACACTAAACTTCGCGTATAAAGTGGGCCTAAGTGTGCACCAGCTTATCGGATTCTTATCCAGCCCACTCCCAGTCCATGCCGCTTATCAGATTCTTATCCAGCTTATGGGTGCAGTGCCGCTTTATACATGGATTGCAGTCAGCATGCACCCACATTGTAGCAGCTTGCAGAGCAAAAATTTAAGCAGATGCAGTTGAGTGGCTGTCAWCCAAACATCGTCACATATTCCTCACTCATCAAGGCATACGGAAATGTAGAAATGTGGACGAGAGCAGAATCTGTGTTAAAACGATCTGTGAAACGGGCATCAGGTGCCCATCTCCAAAATAAACTCTTTGAGGATTCAGAATTGTCATGTAATAGTATCACATCTTGACATGATCAAACCCACGGGTTAAATTTTATTTGGTTTCGTTGATTATACTCACTGATCTGTATCCCTGTTGATGCAGGGTGCCRAGGGTGCACGTTTATGGGTTACCCCTGATTGGTTTGACTCATTTGTAGCAAAAAGAACACATTCTTCAAAAAAGGGTCATAGATGGAAATCAGAGTAAGTTATTCACATCTCAACCGTACAATCTTGTACTATACTTATTGTAGGTCACGTGGGTCAAACTTTTAGTCATGAGACCTCATAGATTGCGAGATCATAACGAATAAGTATGCAAAGCGGGTTTTAAAAATTCATCATTTTCACTTTGAGGTGAAAGGTAATTCTTATACACCCTTTTTGATTCATTATTCACCACAACGCAAACCATAGTAAGACAGGAAGTATTGGACCACAGTTCACAGTTCACATGTATACAGACTTTGAACTTGGTGCTCTAACACAAGCTACTACAGTACATTCTGATTTATTGCCATTCTAGAGCTTGAAAGTGTCAGGATTTTGACACATTCATTTTTCTCCAATACCTACAGGCCTGAGAGTTTGGGAAAAGAAAACTCATGAAATTACAGGGGTTTTGGAACGCACAGTCATTGCAAGAAGGTAAAAAAAGCCCAGAATGTTGGGGAGCCTTGGCTACATGTTTTGAAAACAACTCTATCACCGGAATGAAGGTAGTCCTTGCTGCCGTCCATTTCTGTACACAATTTCTGRGCGCTGATTACGGTTCCTCCTGGATCGTTCTTTATTTAGCGGACTCGAAAGTCAGCAGCAGCTGGAACTGGTCTCGTCCTGAGCAGACAGTACTTTGTTTGAAGATCCCTTGACATCAGGACTTCAATCTGCAACTTCTTTCTACAGATTCTGCATGCATCAAACAACCATGCATGTAGTTGGATCACTCATGGGCATGGTCGATCAAGATGATTGCTTCCCGTGTCCGAATGTCCGAAACATACAGTAGCTTCTGAGTTCGGCCGTTCGGGTCACGGTGGTACCCGCTGCTCGCTAGCGTTACCAGCCCCGGCCGTGTTTCTACTTTTGCCACAGCTTCAATCCAGTAGCCAAGTGACCGGTTGACTGTACTCCGAGGAGGATCATATGCAACGGTCTGTTATTCTAGACCTCGGAAAGTACATGCCAAGGCTATAATTTGAGTTTGATACTACTGTAGGTCGGTGGGCACGCAGTAGTCCTATTCAAATGATACATAAGAACAAACACTCTCGGTATAGTACTACCTGGTCAGCTTGCAGCATACGTTTCACATTCACTATTCAAAAACCGGTCAGCGACATCCATCGAGCGGGCTTCATCAGCTACAGCTGCAGCAGCCACAGGATCTCCAGCATGTTTCATTATTCTACCCTGTAGAAGAGAACAAGGGTTTAGTACACTRAGCCTCAAAGTCATGATAAAACGAAATACTAAAAAGAGAACTAGAGCACTCCGATGAGTAAACATTGTCCGTGACGAAGCACGCTTCAGTAACGTGCAAGAGCGACTAACTGTGCCTCAATAGCCTTTTAACACAAAATTTTCCACTGTTATTACCCGTACTTGAAGAGACTGATATCTAAAATGAGCACCTTCACGAGGTACAAGTCGATGACTGTTGGTGTGTGAGCAATTGCTTGATCGATCAAGGAAAGAACCCTCTCATTATGCCTTCTCGTTCATCAAAATGTTGTGACATCATGCACATTGAAGATCCAAATTAGACCTGCTTTGAAAACAAAACAGTAAATCAAGTTAAAACTGTACGAAAGAACAGACCTGAGCAAGAAGCTAGAGAGTCCACAAGTACGTCGAAGGCGACTCGATCTCAGGACTGCAAGAACATAGATAACAATAGGTTTAACCCCCTTGGTTGATTCTACTAATTTTAAACTCCGCATCACATTTATTTCAACTCAGAATGCAGCTACAATAACAAGTATAAGAGAGGAAATCTAGGAACGTAACTTTCTGACTGCAAATTGATTGTAAGACCCCGTTCCAGTTCTTGCTCTTGCACGCTGTTATTGTTGAGCAAGTTGTACACAAAAACTTTGACCTGTACGACATTTACACCTTAGATTTCCCATCCAGAGCCTCTAGCACAGCTCTATTAATACCTAGAGTGCCAATGTTTCTGCCCACCATCRCTGACACTGTCATTTATTTCATGTTATTTATAGACAATAGAATGATCTAAYTGCTGAAGGATAGTGTACCAAACTCAGTTTCTCAATTACGTTCATCACTAAACTCAGCGTAAAAGAACAAGTCAGTACGTTACCTGCTAGGGAATGTTTTCGAAGTCTCGACGGAGGACTTGATTTCAAGAAAATTATCCTCCAGCATTTCTACCTGAGAACAAATTATGGCCGGTTAGTAAGCGTAATGTAGCACCAGTTAAACTTTCAGATGATCCTAGTAGAAATCGTTTAACTTTCTCAATATGAGAAACTATATGAGAATGACTATATAGCGAACGAAGGTCCGAAAAAAGTGACGGTACACCCTAAGAATAGACCTACACGAGTCTAAGGCATATCGGATTTCATTTTATAGGCCTTAAAAGTGGGGCCCACGTTCTAGGTGACAATAAGGGGATTTTAGGCATGTGAGGCGTTTTTCAATCGGGGTCTGCATGCATGAGATATGGACGGATGAAGTGTAAACAATCCAAACTTCATCCGTCTATATTTCAACCATACATTGTCCGATCGGGACGTGTAATACCATTTTGGAATCTGCATACTCTAGTCATGACTGTGGTGGGACCCAATTACTAAACCCCTCTTGTTTAAAAAAACACTATCAATGCACATGAGTTTATGACCATACAAACAAACTTCCATACGTAAAATCAAAGTATACCACGCCGTAGATTCTTCAATACTCGTTCTAACACTACCTGGAACGTGACATTTGGACTAATATTGGATGAGATACAAGCGGATGAAGTTTGCAATTTCAGAACTTCATCCGCGCATATCTCATCCATACGGAGTCCGATGAATATGCACCTTACCATTTTGGAATCCCCTCAACATAGGCTTCAACGTGGTGGGGCCAACTATCCTTGAAAAAGTCAACTCCAAAAGTCAGCAGTCAACCATGTCCTAAATCGTTCATAAAACCGTAAAAAACTACACTCTTCAAAAATCCGTATCTATCTCATACCTACTCCGATTTCAACGATTTTTCCCAAACTCGAATCTCTCAACCATACTCTCTAGCATGCATGAAYCCACATCTTTAGAATGCCTGAACACATCAAGAAACACCACCTCAAAGAGGAACCATTTACAATTATGGATCTCCACGGTTAAATTACACTTAAGGGTTAGATTTAAAACCGCTATATCTCCTAAACGGTGGCAGTGTATGGATCGGAATCACTTTCATTGGAATCGTACGTATCAAAAATAGGGGGGGTAGGTCCAATAAAAATCCAAATCCGAGAAGTCGATTTACCATGGACACCCCTTGTAACCYKAAACCCTAAACCCTAAAACCCTAAACCCTAAACCCTAATGACCAAGCAAAATTTGCATTGACTTTAGTTCCAAAGTGGAATTGCAAAAACAAAATCAAAAATATAAGAAACTTAATATTTTCAAGGTATTACCGTTGTTATTTAATGATTTAAATCATTTCGATTTTTTGAGTAATCTTATTCATTTGAATCATTACCTTGTAATTGACTTAAAACCTAACCCTAAACTCTAAACCCTAAATCTTTGCCTAAAACTGAAAACCGTAAACCCTAACTCTACACTCCGAATGTTAGCAAAAAACCCTATACCCTAAACATAACCTTAAATCCAAAATTTTAGCCTACAACCCTAAACCCAAAACCTAACTCTAAACCCTAAATCCTACCCCAAAATCCAAAACCCTAAACCTAACTCTAAATCCCATATGTTAGCCAAAAACCCAAAACCATAACCATAACCTTAAACCCTAGAATTTAGTCTAAAACCTTAAACCCTAAAACCCTAAAACCCTAAAACCCTAAACCCTAAACCCTAAAACCCTAAACCTTACCCTAAAATCCTAATTTCTAAAACCTAACCCTAAACCCTAAAGCCTTGATCCSAAACCCTAAACCCAAATGAAGTATAGTTATTATAATATAAATATATCAAAAATATTTAAAAGTTAATAAACATGTCATTTTACGGAATACTATTTCATTAATTTATAAACTACACTATATATTTATCATGGACAATTCAAGTAAGTTTGTTACAAAATGGTATAAGATAATTAATATGATGCTTATTTTAATACATGGAATTCGAAGAATTAATTGTTCCTAAAATTTGGATTTGATTTTGATAATACAAATAGGTTAATCAACACCATCGGAATACATGGTATTAAATTTTTAAAACAATTAAAAATGTATTTATCATTTTATTTTAGTAATTACTATTACAATAATTTATAGTCCAAATTATGTATTCATCATATACAATTTAAACAAGTTCACAATTAAATTTGAATTACTTTAAACTATGGAAACTAATAATTACATTTTAAAGTAATTATAGATTTCCGTCTATTTACACAATTGAAAAGGTTTACTACTAAAATGTAATATAAAATTTAAATTGTGAAATTGTATATGGGTTTCCCGCTGAAATTTTTGTTTGAAAATGGGTTTCCCGCCCAAATGGTTTCCCGCCCTTGGATTTCAAAATTCTTAGACAAAATGTAGAGTCCTAATTTGTCCTCTGACGGCTGCGCCACGTAGCGAGTAGCGACAAGTCATCTCTAGACTTTTCCCGATTTCAAGCCTCGAAGATTCCATCAACGATCACGTAGCCGTTCAACAGAGCACACTTCGGTGAAGACTCATTCTTCACTTTCAGGAAGCTCTTTCTCTCTTCCCTCCGCTCGACTGAGGTGCGGCGTCTTTGCGTAGTGTACGTTGTTCTTAATTTCTGCCGCCCGTTGTGTATGGTGTTTGTGTAGCGCTCTGGTGTGCCGTTGTTCATTGAAGTAGACAGTATTGGTTTCTCTACGATGCGCGAGTATGTTAAAGCTTGTATCAATTTTGTACCTTCATAGTCATCGTTTTATTTTTGTGTCGAAAATTGTTCTAACGCTCATACTTCTCGTATTTGCTATTTCTTCACCTGCGTACCGAATCTCTTCCTCTTCAAATTTGCAGGATCAAGGTATGCGTAGTTACCCTGTTCTCTACTATGGCTGTTCTTTGCTAATCGTTTTTTCACAACTTACTATTAATAGTAAGTCATTTATCCCCGGGTCGGGGATAACCACTGGAATACTTAGACATATTTATCTCCGGGTCGGGGATAAATTATCCCCGACCCAGGGATAAATATGTCTACGACCCGGGGATAATTTTTCCTTGACCCGGGGATAATTTATCCCCGAACCGGGATAAATATGTCAACGACCCGGGGACAATTTCATCCTCAAATATATACGCCGGGGCRAAAGTGTGCGTCCATATTTATCCCCGACCCTGGGATAGGATTTCCCCAAACCGGGGATATTAAGTCCGTATGTATTCTTTCCGATTTGGGGATACTTTATCTCCGATCCTGGGATAAATGTAGACGGATATCTTTTTTATTCGGAACGGGGATAAATTTGGACGGATGTATTGTTCCCTGGGCCTGGAATAAGTTATCCTCGGGTCGGGGATGAACTCCTACTCTAGTAGAGAGTATGTTTTTATACCCGGGTCTGAGATATACATATTCGACTCAATTCAAAATTCTTAGACAAAACGTAGAGTCCTAATTTGTCCTCTGACGGCTGCGCCACGAAGCGAGTACCGACAAGTCATCTCTAGACTTTTCYCGATTTCAAGCCTCGAAGATTCCATCAACGAATGCAGCTAGGTGTATTTATCACGGAAAACGAAATAAATTATCCCCGGTTCGGGGATAAATTCAGCTATTCAGGGCCAGAGGATAAATTCTCCGATCTATTTAGAGTCCGATGGTTATAGAATCGACTCCAATCAGTAATCAGTTTCGTAGATCACTTGAAATTACACACTTATCCCCGGGTCGGGGATAAACTGTACATTCACTCTTTGTAATTCCTTTTCACGGGGTTCTGGGGAGTAACCAGAGGTTTTGATTTGAAGTAGAATATCTGCGCTCAATATCAATTAGAACTTATAAACTGCTTATAAGCGATTATCCCCGAGCCGCGGATAATAATGGTCGGCTATAGGATATAAATTCTCGTGCCGGTCATAATCATCCCCAGGCCGGAGATAATCGCTCTGATGTTGATATGCGCTTGATATAGAAATATCCCTGACCCGGGGATAATTCATCTCGGACATGGGAAATTTTGAATTTTTTTTGTCTTTCTGTTTTTCGGTCATATCTTAGTGGTACTAATTGATGCCTACTTTCATTTCAAAGTTGTTTCGCATTCTTTACTTAGATTTTGATACCCATTCTTGTCAATGTCTGCAGAATGGGTGATTTTATCATCGATGGTGTGGACTTCCGGCCTCCCGTGCTTCCGAATGATGTTGCTCAGTGCGAAGGTTTCGAGGGATCCTCATGGGTGTCCAAACGAGTGACACTCTTGAATGATGCTGGGGACGATGTCGCGAAGGCTGTGTGTCAGTCTGTTGACTCCACTCTTGTTCCCGAGACAGATGGTAGACCACTGGGCACAGACTTTGTCTGTGTTCAAATAGCCGAGTCTTTGGTAGAATCTGATGTTCCATTTGGATGGATTTACTCCTTGCGTGCGTGGCCGATCAAACGTGTCATTCTCAATGGTGCCACCCTTTACGATCACGACCGACGCGCCATATACAATGCTGCAATGAAGACATTTGGAAAACCTCCTCGGAATGGCGTTYGACAATACGAGAGCACCCGTCAGAGGCGTCCTCGTGATTCTCCAGCGAAAAAACAATATTTCTTGACAACTGAGTCGATCAACTACGTGTCGACCAACACATGTTGTTCCAAGAATTGTGTTCAACCTTTTCCACGAGGAAAGATTAAAGATCTTAGGACTCAATTCTATGTGACCGGAGACGTTTTCTTTAGAAAACATCGTCTTCTGGATGTTCATGGCCAAGTCCATGAAGATGTTGACGGAAACGATATGATAACGTTGGAGGGTATTGAGGTGTGTTGCACTGCATGGGCCCAGATTATGGGTGTGTCCAGGGCCACGTTCTTCCGTTACAGGTGTCTTTACCGAGACGGAGCACAAGCAGATTATCATGGAAATCGTGGTTTGAAGAAGCCTCGTATCCATACTATGCAAGCAACTGCTACCTTCAAGTCGATTGTGGAAAATTCCGCTGACCTCATGCCGCATCGAATAATGACGGCTCCTACTGGCGAGAAGGTAGTCTCGAAGTGCTTGCCTTCTTCTTACCGTTGGAGAGACAGCTTACCACAAGTGAATGCCGTGAACGCCACGAATGGCCTTCCTCCTATTTCGCATTCATCTTTGAGCAGGATAAGGCAAGACTCTTTCTCAGAGTACTATGCGAAGCCAAAGGGTGACACATTTGCTCGTTGTAGAGAATGTGATAAAATCAAGCAACTTCGAGCATCTAGTACGCCTAGTAGTCGTGCGTGGGCTCTTCATGATGCACGCTTTAGAAAACACAACACATCTCAAATGTCACACCGGCTATTGTATTACGCCAACCGTGAGTCGTCAAAGTCATACCCGGAGAAAGAGTTGTGTGTTATCCATGACAAAATGGATCATTCAAAGACTGCCTCGCCACAGTTTTCGCACAAGAGCAAATCAAGAGATTCCTTTATGAAGTTGCCGGTTTCGATCACAGGCATGATTGCGCATGGGCACGGCGATGTACGATATGCACACTATGGACTTGACATTTATCCGACGGATTCCAATCATACGATTGGGTCATTTGCTCAACTTCTAAGAGATTTGGAATCTCCTCCGAAATGCTCTACAAGGGAATTGTTTCCTGGTGGCAGAAATAGCCACCTCTCTGAGGCAGTTTTGGATGGTGCCGACATGTGTTTGGATTCGCTTGGTCTTGTACCGGAGGCACCAATCCCTGCTAAACCACTACCTCCGGTGTTGCACATGCAACTCGATAATGCGTGCGGAGATAACAAGAACCGGTTTGTRTTTGCGTTCTTTTCCCTTCTAGTTTATAAGGGCGTTTTTAAGGAAGTTTATTTAAACTTCCTTATCGTTGGGCACACTCATGAAGACATTGACGCTCTCTTCGGGCGATGGAGCAATAAGCTAAAGAGCAACACTTACCCCACTGTACCCCTTCTCATGAAATCATTTGTCGAACCTCGTTCTCCAAAAATTTCGTCTTTAGTTATGTTTTAGGGTTTAGAAGCGTGTGAAATGTTCTAGAAATAAGCACYAGCCTGTAATGGCYAGTCATTTAGTAGTATTGAGTGTAGGGTTCCCAACCGGATGCCTTAGGCGTTTCTTAGGGTTACTGATGCCCTGCAATCCGGTGGGACAACAGTCTGTCCACCGGCCCCGCGAGTGGTTCTCCGGTGACCAGAGGAACGCTGGTGTCCGGGTTTTGGGTGGAGAAATGGCGGCGCGACCGGACCCGTCCGGTCTGGAGCTTTTATGCGTCGCCGCCGCCAATTACTCCCACTACTCTCCTCCTCCTTACTTAAGCAATTGTCGGTGGCGCCGTCGCTCACTGTTTTCGAGGCAGATTTTACCCCCACCCGTGAGCGCGAGCAGTCCGGGGAGTGAGATTTCCGAGGAAACAGTAGGTTTTCGGGTGCAAAATAGTTTGCTACAGAATAGGAAGAGAGTTAACCGGAAGCGAGAGAGAATGCCGAGGCGCGATCACTCGCCGTGGAGGGTCGGGAAGGCAGTCCCGGAGAAGGTAGTCCGTCCGGATTTCCCACGGACTACGGAGCATGAGGACGAGTTGAAGGAGGACCTCACCCGGATGGGGTGCGAGGGGCTCTTTGAATTACCCCGGGACCTCACGGACGAGGGGATTATCGTAGAGACGGTGACCCGGGAGTCCCTTGCACCGTTCCGGACACACCGCATCCGRGGGAAACCGGATGCCTGGACTCCGGCCCTGTGGCTTGCGACCTACCAATTTCCCGCCTCGCCGAACGACTACGTCACTAAGAAGGGTGACGACGGACTCCGGCATCGATTCAAGGTGCTACCGTCCGGAAAGGATGGATTCAAGGTCGACGCTTGCAAGGACGCCCTGGAGAGGAGAGTGCTCCGGTTTCTRGTCCCCATTCTGAGTCCGGACAAACCCACGACCTGCACCATCAAGCTAATGAAGGCCATTTACGGGGCCTACTCCGGAGAACGCGAGTGCGGGTGGCATCACATCATCAACGAGGTGGTGCACAAGGAGATCGCYAAGATCGGATCGAAGAAAGGGTGCCCCATGGCGCCCTTTATCTATCATCTGTATGCTCGGTATGGCGTCCTCACGACCAGAGAAAAGGAGGAGTGGAGGAGGAGGCAGCCACTGGAAGATTCAGAACCGTTCGTGGACCGGGAGTCAAGGAGGTGGTCGACCTCGAGGGCGAACCGGAGCCAGCCCGGAAGCCCAGGAAGGCATGGAAGACCGGGTCAAGCCAGGCCGGCCCCAGCAGGACCAGGGATCCCTCCACACCGAGAGAGAACCGGGTAAGAACTGCTGCACCCTCGGTGTTCTTCCCGGATGACGAGGACGAGGACGAGGAAGAAGAAGAGGAACCTATTCCACTGATCCGGAGGACACGAGCCCAACAACGAAGGGCAGAGGAGGTGGCAGAAGCCGGAGGTGATCAATCGGAGGATCCGGATGATCAGGACAAGGAGGACGACGGGAACAAGTCCGGTTGGGTAACGCCCTCTCAAACACCGCGACGAGCAGAGAGATCCAGGAGGAAGGTCACACCCCGACTCAGCAGGGGACGGCCACGAACGCCTCTGGAGGAGGCCCCAACACCCGGATCGGCCTCAGCTCCCTCACCTGCACACCCGATGGGCCGGACGCGATCCGGTGGCAGACTCCCCAACATGAAGGTGAAGGCCAAAAGGAAGAGGAGACAGGTAGTCAGTGACGTTGCCAGCCCGGACAAGACTGGTGGAGAAGGAGCCAGTCTGGATATTGCTCCCATGCAAGATCCAGAATCGACACCGGCGACCACACCTGTTCCGGATCCCCCTGCTTCACAGGAAAACCGGAAGAGTAGGAGGATAGACACCGGGAAGGAAACCGCCCAGGAGTCTGCCCGACCTACGCCGGCACCGCCATCCGGAGAAGGGACGTCGACCAGGGCTGCACCGGCGGATGAGTACATCCACTTCCCAATTCCCGAGCCAGTCTACCGTCTTCCGGAGGAGGGAATCCTGCACCCTATCAGGTATGCCCTCGATACTGTAGAGATGGAAAATCGGAAGATTTTCCAAGCACTGGCGGAGATGAGCAGACTCCTCCGGTCCAGGAATGTCTGCAGGTTTCCGGAATTCCTCGGCGATCTGCAGAGGGAGGTTAACGATCTGAAGGTGCAGAGGATCGATGCTGAGAGGGAAACCCTGGCACTGAAGAAGACAGTGCAGGAACAGGAGAAGGCACTCCGGACGCTCCAGGACATTGACCGGACGGTGCTGCACTCCATGGAGAAGTTGTTCCGGGCAGAGGGAGAGGCCCAATCCAAGGCGGTGCTATACGATGCCCAACTTAGACTGGATGAGACCGCAAGGGCAGCAGGTCTACTCCAGAAACATGCAGCCGGAGTGGAGCGGTCACTTAAGGAGTTCCGGGTAATGACCGGACGGATATTAGCCGCCCTTCCACCCGCTACACCCGGAAGGGGGACCGCATCAGCTAGCAGTAGCGACTTGCTGGCTGACTTTCAGGTGCTTCCGGGAACCCAGGTGGAAACCGGAACTACTCCGTGGGAGTCCACTCGGGTGACGAGCAAGGCTCAGGAAGAGGCCATCCGGAAGGCGTTTGAGGACAATATGTCCGCCCTACCCGCTCTGTTGAGCCTGAGTGCACATACAGGAGAGGAAGAGGCGAATCCGGGGGCTGAAGGGTGTTCCGGGGAGTTGACTCCGACCGACTTGGAAGCGGCAGGATCAACACCGATCCGGACTCCAGTACGAGCCCGGATGTTCTTTCCCGAAGCGGCTGTACCGATGGAGACCGAAGTTCCACACCCGGACGCCGCTCAGAAGACCACTACCGGATCAGGGGTGGTCCCCACCTCGACCACAGCTACGCCGCCAACTGCAGACGCGCCGGCGATGTAGGGTACTTTAGATAGTTTAGCTTAGCGTAGAAATAGACAAAACTGGAGATGCTTAGTTTGACCCACTATCCCGGGAATTCCGGATCTGAGAAAGGGTATCCGGAAAACCCGGAAGAGTGGATACTTATCGGGGATTCAGAGGAAATCCCCGGGTCTTTCTGTATTCAGCCTTCTCGAGTAAAGGTTCAGCTTGCATCTTACTTCCTTGCACCTTATTCGTGGCGTCGGTTGTCTGTGTCGAGTTGAGTCTGAGCCGGTTGTGCTAGCAGGAAGTCTTTCGTGTCTCCGGAGGTCGTATCACCAAGTTCTGGGAAGTCTTTGGTGTGTATGTGAGCGGTAAGGGTCTGAGCAAGGACGAGTCAGTCGGTCGCATTGTACTTCTCTAAGGAAGCAGGCAGTTGTGTGGGTTTCCGGATAAGGAGAGGAATCTACTCGGTGAGTAAAGCTGGATCGGATTTCCACTTCCCGGACGAGATGTCCGGTTGAGGAATAGGAGTTTAATGACGYGAATACAAATGAGCTCACCGCCCAATCATAGAGGATTCAAGTGAACTAACCGCTTGAAATGAGCCTCTCCCCCGAGCCCTTATATAGCACAAGTCCATGATCTAACAACATGGACTTTCTAGTGCAAACATACTAACAACTAGCCTAACATATTAACATGTGGGCATTTGACTTATTAGAACATAAAATGGCTTAGTATGCTACATACGGCTATGACGGCTATGTGTTGACTACCTTCTAAGATATACGGCTACAAATTGTCAACTGTCCACATACATTACCACAAAATGTCTAATAGGAATAATCCATATATGTAAACATYCTTTTAACACTCCCATTTAATGACATATATTAGACTAACTCAACTTGATGATTCCCATCATCTCCTTGAACTTACAATGTTTCTCACGAGTTAGACCTTTGGTCAAAATATCTACAACCATGTCTTGAGTCTTGCGAAAAACTAAGTCGATGTTGCCATTCTCAATCTTCTCACGAACAAAATGATGTTGAATTTCAACATGCTTAGTACGAGCATGGAATGTTGGATTCCTTGAAAGAGAGATGCAACTTTGATTATCATTGAAAATAGTCATAGGACCATCTTGTGAAAATCCAATGTCTTTGAATAGTTTATGAAGCCAGACTGCTTCCTTTGTTGCATGAGTAGCTGCCATGTACTCTGCTTTGGTGGTAGACAATGCAATTGTTGGCTGCTTCTTACTATTCCAATTGAATTGTACCACCAGCCAACAAGAATGTATAGCTACTAGTCGATCGTCGAGTATCAATAGGATACTCACCATGAGGAGGAAGAATTTTCTCCAAGTCCCGTTCCCGAGAAACGAGGCCATAAGCGGAAGGCACGAGATGAAATGTTCAATGAGCTTGTCAAAACTCTTCAAGTCATGCAAGAAGAGATCAAGGAGCTCAAGGGGAGGGCATCAAGCCCTTCGTCCCGCAAGTTGTGCAAGACCAACTTGCCCTCTTCCTTTGCCAAGGAATTCAACGGTGTGAAATTTGCCAAGGAATTCAACGGTGTGGTTGCCCTTTAAAAATGATGAAACCATTAAAAAAAAAATTTAAAAATCGGAGCTATTTTTCCTGAATTACTTTAGATTGACTTAAGCGGCCGGAACTTTGAATAATAGAGGGAAAATACAAAAGAGGGTAGGGAAAATAATTTTAAATCTTGGATTAGCTAATTAGTACCTTATGAAAATGATGGAGCAATAAAAAGAATCATAGGGCATACGGATCTATGGGCTGGATTTTACTTGCAAGTATTCAAAACCACTGGAACTTTGAAAAATGGGCAATAAATAGATAATAGGGTCAAGGAGATGATTTTAATACTTGGATTAGCTAATGATGACCCTATGGAATTGATGGAATCATAAAAAGAATCATAGGACAAAGGAATCTACATGTCATCATTTATGTTGACCCCCAAGAACTTTGAATAAGGGGGCGAATAAGGGAAACGAAGGGGAGAAGGTGGTTGTAACATCTAAACTAGCTAATAAGGACCATATGAATGTGATGGAATCGTTAAAAATACCATAGGACAAATGAAACTTTGTGCTTGAGAATAATTGGGTGTATTTAAACCCGGCAGGATTGGAATAAGGGGGTGAGTGCAAATGTGTGGGATAAAAAGGGGGGAGAGTGGTTTTTACAATTTTCCTAGGTGACTCATATCATATAAAAAATATGGTGAAAATCTTAGGACCACGGGAGGAAGGGAAGTAATTTTCCCGAATTATCGAAGATTAATTAGAGGCAATGAAATAAGGGGTGTGTGCAGATGTATGAGAAATAAAAGTGGGGGAGGTGGTTTTAAGGTTTTAACTAGTTAATAGAGACCCTATAAAAATTTTGGAACCATCAAAATGATTTTAGGAAAATCGGAGCTATTTTTCCCGAATTACTTGGAAGTTGCTGAAGTGACCGGAAGTTTGAATAATGGAGGAAAAATAAAAATGAGGGTAGGGAAATTAGTTTTAAATCTTGGAAAAGCTAATTAATATGTTATGAAAATGATGGGACCATAAAAAAAATCATAGGAGTGACGGATCTATAGGCTAGATTTTACTTGCAAGTATTCAAAATCACCGGGACTTTGAAAAATAGGGGGAAAATAGATAAAAGGGTTGGGGAGATGATTTTAGTATTTGGATTAGGTAATAAGTACCCTATGAAAATTATGGAGTGATTTAAATAATCATAGGAATTACGCATCTAGATGTCAAGATTTATGTCAAGCCCGTAGAGTTTTGAATAAGGGGAGCGAATAAGGTAATGATGGGGAGAAGGTGGTTTTAACATGTGTACTAGTTAATTAGGGCCATATTAATGTGATGGAGGTGTTGAAAATTCCATAGGTGGAAGGGATCTATGTGCTTGAGAATAATTGGGCATATTTGAACCCGGCAGGATTGGAACGAAGGGGGTGACTGCAAATATATGAGAAAAAAGGGAGTATAAGGGGTTTTGATAATTTTCCCAGGTGATTCATACCCTTTGAAAAATATGGTGAAAGTCTTAGGACCACGGGAGGAAGGGAAGTATTTTTCCCGAATTACCGAAGATTAATTAGACTTGTTGAGAAAGGGGGCGTGTTGAGATGCATGAGAAAAAAAAATGGGGGAGGGGGTTTTAAGGTTCACTAAAGGTAATTGGGGCCCTAAACAAATGATGGAACCATCAAAATAATTTTAGGAGAATCGGAGCTATTTTTCCCGAATTAATTTAGAGTTGCTGGGGCAATCGGAACTTTGAATAATAGAAGAAAAATAAAAACGAGGGTAGGGAAAATAATTTTAAACCTTTGACTAGCTAATTAGTACCTTGTGAAAATGATGGGACCATCCAAAAAATCGTAGGAGTGACGGATCTATAGGCTAGATTTTACTTGCAAGTACTTAAAACGCTCAGGACTTTGAAAAATACGGGAAAAATAGTTAAAAGGGTTGGGGAGGTTATTTTAATACTTGGATTAAGTAATAAGGACCCTATGAAAATGATGGTAATGTTCAAAAAATCTTGGGGAAAACGCATCTATGTGCCATGATTTACTTGGAAGTATTTTAAATCAGCAGAACTTTGAATAATGAAAAGAAGCCAGATAAGAGAGGAGGGAAAATGATTTTGACACTTGTACTTGCTAACAAGGACCTTATAAGAATGATGGAAGCATAAAAATTCTTATAGGAGAAACGTTTCCACATGTCATAATTTACTCCGACCTTGCAGAATTTTGAGGGTTTTAGGGGAAGTTTAATTAAAGGGGGAAGAAGGTGGTCTTAACATTCTTCCTAGGTAATTATGACCTTATAAAATATATGGAACGATAAAAATATCCACATGGGGGTTGGATCTACATGGATGGAAGTACTTGGCCTAAATTTGATCCAACAAGATTATGCAGAAGGCGTGATTATGATGAAAGGGAGTTGGATGTGGTTCCAACATATTTAATACTTAAATAGGGCCTTTTGAGAATTATGGGACCATGAAATAAAACTTGGAACAAAGGGAAATTATGTGTAATGAATTATGTGGATAGATTGTGACTTGCCGGGACTTCAGGGATGGGGTGGTCATGTAACAAGGGGTGTAAGTTGAAGAATAAAATAAAATTTAGTGCAGAAGGGGCTTGGGATACTAGGAGGAGTGTGGAATTGAAAACATGTAAAAAAATGAAAATAAAGAATATAGTGTGAGATGAAGAATAAAATAAAATAAAATAAAATGTAGTGTGGAAGGGGCTTGGGATAATAGCAGGAGTGTGGAATTAAAGTAAAAAGACTTTAAAATGTTGTGTGAAAGGGGTTTGGGATATTGTTGGGAGTGTGGAATTGAAAACATGTAAAAAAATGAAAATAAAGAATATAGTGTGAGATGAAGAATAAAATAAAATAAAATAAAATGTAGTGTGGAAGGGGCTTGGGATAATAGCAGGAGTGTGGAATTAAAGTAAAAAGACTTTAAAATGTTGTGTGAAAGGGGTTTGGGATATTGTTGGGAGTGTGGAATTGAAAACATGTAAAAAAAGAAAAACAAAGGATGTAGTGTGAGAGGGGTTTGGGATATTATAGGGAGTGTGGAATTAAAAACATGTAAAAAAATAAAAAAATAAAATGTAGTGTGAAAGGAGTTTGGGACATTATTGGGAGAGTAAAATAGAAAATTAAAAATTAAAAAAAAATTAAAAATGAAGTGTGAAAGGGGTTCGGGATATTTGTGGGAGTTTACAATTGAAAAAAAATAAAAAATCCAAAAATGCAGTGTGAAAGGGATTCGGGATATTATCGGGAGATTAGATTCCCAAAAAAAAATTTTAAAATCTAGTGTGAAACCGGTTCAGGATATTATCGGGAGTTTAGATTTTTTTTTAAAAAAGAAAAAACTGAAAAATCCGGTGTGAAACCGGTTCAGGACATTATTGGGAGTATAGATTTTAAAAAAAAATTAAAAAATTCGGTGTAAAACCGGTTCGGGATATTATCGGGAGTGTGGTTTTAAAAAAAAAATTCGAAAAACCGGTGTGAAACCGGTTCGATGCATTATCGGGACTGGTGGTTTTCATTGCTGACGTCACCGGGACTCGGGACTGTGGGACACTGCGCTGCGCCGGGAGTCGGGAGTCGGGACTCCGGTACAGTGCGCCGCGCCGGGACTCGGGACACAGCGGGAGTCRGGACTGCGAGTTTYGGGACAGAGCGGGTGTCGGGACTGCGGGACACGGGACTTCAGCGCTCCGGGCCACAGCGGGAGTCGGGACACAGCGCGTGTCGGGACACAGCGGGAGTCGGGACACAACGCGAGTCGGGACAGACCGGGAGTCGGGACACAGCGGGACAGACCGGGAGTCGGGACCCCGGGACACGGGGTCTCCAGCGCGCCGGGACACGGGACTCCTCGGGACTTCGGCGCGCCGGGACTCGGGACTCCAGCGGGAGTCGGGACACAACGGGATTCGGGACAGACCGGGAGTCGGGACTCCGGGACACGGGACTCGGGCGCGGCGGGACATGGGACTCCACGGGAGTTGGGCGCGGTGGGAGTCGGGACAGTCCTCCTGCGGCTAAGGCACAAGAGAGGAGGGGGAAAAATGGGTGGTCTTCGAAAAGAAAGTGTGTCATGGAAGGACCCTTAACACAGGGGGGGGGGGGGGCTGCCGAATCCCACAGAGAGTACTACATGGGGAAGAGCAGCTTGGTGGGAGGAGCTGAGAGAATCCCTAGACTCACGGCTGCCGCATTGCGTGGTTGGTACGTGGGCACAACGGTTAGCTTGGGAATTGGGGGATACCTTTTGGGAACGGGGAAATGGATGAGGGAATCGAGGGTCGCTCTGGTGTAACGTTGGCGGGATCCAACTCTCTGGGAGTGAGAACACGGGACAATTCCTGCGTTGCGTAGCACACAGAGTCCCGCTCGCGTTACCCCGTGAGCGACAGTGTGACCATGAGAAGGCTGTTTTTCGAGAATTGTTACCGAGTCTACCAAGTGCGAACTCAGCGTGGATACCTTTTTGCGCGTACTTGTGAAAACCCAGTCTTGCACCCGGATACCTGGTGGAGTAGCGTCGGTTCATTAGGGGCGTCACTGCCTCCTTCAGTGTGAACTTCCAGTGCCGCGGCCTGGCTACTTTAATGCCGGCGCTATGAGATCGGGGGGATGGGTCAACATTGTGGCGGAACTCGTTTTGTCCCGAAGGGGAGAACGCGGGGGATGCTTGGAGTCCCGGAGTGTGTAACAAATGAMTAAGGCATGTCCGTCCACATCGTGGGCGGACGCGGGCGGCGGTTCTTGTACCGATACGCCCCGAGGAGATACCTTTTGGCGCAGCGTTGGGCCTCACTGAGAATGTGGGTTTGATGCGGGAGGCGTCCCGGCGCGGTCCTACCCTTCTGGGTGCCGGACCGTGTGCTGGAGCGCTCCGCTCGGCGGGTACCCACGCGGCGCAGCGCCGCCCTCGCCCACAACGATACGGGCAAGGGCGGTATGTTTGCGTCGGGTGGAGCACCCTTGGATACCATTCAGGTCGGAATGCTAGGGAATGCGGCGGGACCACTCTAGTCCCGGCCATATTCAAACATTAAGAACAAAAGTTTGCCATTATGCCCCCTCCTCGGAGGGGGCGCTGCGAAGGGGAAAACCTCGTGGAATTTGGGGGTGAGCTGTGCCTCGGAATTTTGGGAAGTGGGGGAACCCTGCGGGACCTGGCAAGTTGAGCTGCGAACCTGCGGCGTGACATTTAGGGACGGGATATCCCGATGGGAGTTTGAGGGGGAACCTAGAATCGAACCGTGGCCCCAGAACCCCGAGACACCCGAGACACCAGACTGAATGCTTCCCAGGACGGATTCAGAGGGGAAACGGTACGAGAGATCCCTGAGAGACGAAAAGGGGGGCGTGTTTCTCGCGTCGAGGATCCCACTGTGCCGCATCTCCGGCGGTGTTCAGAAAAGGACACCGTYGCGGTGTCCCTCCTTCGGGCGGGGCACCTCCTGCGCTTCCACACCCCCAACCCTGCCTGGCCTTCGGGAGATACTGGCGGGGCGGGGTGGCCATTGAGTTGAGGCCAATCCTTCAGCCCACATCACTTCGGGCGCGTTGGACCCCTTGCCGGGACGAGTTCCGAGTTGTGAGGGATGACCGGCGGCTTGTTATAATGCGAGCGGGAACATCAGGAGAGGACAAACTGTGCGCTTTGGGCGAGTTGGCGCGTGGGCATTCTGGACGCAGTAATCCCGTAGAAGGGCAGATCAAACGACCCGGAACCGAAGATGAGGTCCCGAGACGGACTTGCTGTGAATGCGCAGTGGAAGGTACGATCGAGGGGCAGACACGAAGCGGGGATACGAGGGGGAACCTGATGCGACAGGATAAGAGAAGGACTCCCGAGTGTGTTTGCGCTCAAAGGGGAAGGGCGATGCGAGTTGAGGAACCAAAAGGGGGAACCAAGGAACCTTGAGGAAACGGGCGCCGCTCGCCCATCATGAAGGGGGTTGGGTACTTGGAGCGGGGTGGGATACGTCTTCGGACTGAGCTACTTGGTTGATCCTGCCAAAAGTCATATGCTTGTCTCAAAGATTAAGCCATGCATGTGTAAGTATAAACTCATTTTGTACTGTGAAACTGCAAATGGCTCATGGCTGCATTTTGCACTTAAAGTAAAACATAGTCCAAATACATAGTCGAAGGAAAATGGCCATAATGAATGGAAAATGTAATCTTATATGAAATAAAAAAATTCCATGATGTTCCTTATGATGTTAGGCACCCAAATGTGCAAAAAATTTCAAAATGGAGTCCAAAATGGCCATAATGAATGGAAAACTTAATCTTGTACGAAACTTTAAAATTCCATGGTGTTCCTTATGATGTTAGGAACCCAAATGTGCAAAAAAATTTCAAAATGGAGTCCTGGGACTCATGGCTGCATTTTGCACTTAAAGTAAAACATAGTCACAATACATAGAGTATTTTTTTACAAATTTTCAAATAATACATTCCTCGTTTTGAAATCTGGAGCTCATTTAGAATTTTGAATCAACGTGGGGGGGAAAAAAAAATTCAAAATTTAAAAAAAAAAATGGCATAACGGGTTCACACGAAGGGGGCACCTGCACCTGTGGGTTCTAAATCTACGTGGCAGTTCCAAGTGACGGGGCAGTTCCAAGTGTCATACTCGAGAGGGTTGCCTTCTCGAATGCCTTATATCCCCTACCCGAGGCCGACTGCCAAACGATATGGGTTTAGTGCAAGACAGTGCAAGATAGTGGATGGATGAAAATGCGGCAAAATGGATGCAGCACCGGGACTTCCCGGGAGGTCACCCATCCCAGTACTATTCCGGCCCAAAGGCACTTAACTTCAGAGTTCTGATGGGATCTGGTGTAGTAGCCTTGGTATGACCGCATCACGGCCGTCGATGGAGTTCGACAGACTTTAACCGGAGTCCCAGCGTGACGAGTCCCAACGTGGCGAATCCCGGGAGTCCCACGAGTCCCAACGTGACGAGTCCCGGGAGTCCCACGAGTCCCAGCGTGACGAGTCCCGGGAGTCCCAGCGTGACGAGTCCCAGCGTGTCCCGGGAGTCCCAGCGTGACGAGTCCCGGGAGTCCCAGCGTGACGAGTCCCAGCGTGTCCCGGGAGTCCCAGCGTGACGAGTCCCGGGAGTCCCAAAGTTTTTTGAAAGTTTTTCTAAGTGTTGGACTCCCTCCTCCTAAGGGCACCCCGGAGTCCCATCGCGGGACTGCGCCATGACGAGTCCCACTGTGGCGTGGAGTCCCACCACGGCGAGTCCCACCACCACGGCGAGTCCCAATACGAGTCCCACTGCGGGACGAGTCCCACCGTGGGAGTCCCATTGCGTGGGAGTCCCATTGCGTGGGAGTCCCATTGCGTGGGAGTCCCATTGCGGGACGAGTCCCACCGTGGGAGTCCCATTGCGTGGGAGTCCCACTTATACTTACACATGCATGGCTTAATCTTTGAGACAAGCATATGACTACTGGCAGGATCAACCACCAGGTAGCTATTCCTTCCAAAATTCCGAACCAAGGGGCCGGGGCCACCGCGCGCGCGCGCCATCGTTCCACTCACACTTCGAGTATTGAAGGGACTCGACCACGACCTCCCGTCCTCACGCGTCGTCGTGGTCGACGTCCTGCCTTTCTTCCGGACGAAACACCGAGGGGAAATCCCGCCMGACTTCGTCGGGCACGATCCCCCTCACTTGCACCACCATCTTTCGGGTCCCATCTCATCATTCACACGGCGAGGCAGAGTGTTCCCTCAAGTATTCCCCGAAAGACAGAGCTCGCCTTYGCTCCAGGTCATCCCCCCTCCGGGGCTACTACGTCCGCAGTCCGCGATGCGAGGACGAGCCAGGAAGCCCCGGGTCACAAGCTTCCGGCGGTGCCGCCCCATCGGGACGAGCAGCGACGGCATCCAGGGCCCAACCGCTTCCGAGCCCCCTCTCGGGACGGCGGATTCGCCGCGGAGGGAAGATGAACTGGGAGCCAAGTGTCCCCCCTCTGAGAAGTGTGTCCCGTCCTCCCGAAGGAGGACGGCCGCGGCACGATGCCGCGCGGCGCGACCCCGCGCCCCCTGTGCCCCTCCGAAGAGGGGCCAAATGGTATACCTTCGTTCTTTCTTTCCGGATCGCGGGCGGGAACCCGACCTCGGCCAGTGACGGCAAAGGCAGGGGATCCCGACGCGCTGTTTTCCTCGCCTTCCGACCTGAATGAAACCCAACGGCACCACGCCACGCACCGCCGCGAGCAGCGGTGCGCCGCGCGGGGCCGACCTGGCGGAGCTCGCCCAAGAGCGCGGTCCCTTGCGGAACCGCCCCCCCGGCCTTCCCCCCGCCCAAAATTTCCCTCCTACTCATCACGCTGCGCGATTCTGGCTCGCGTATCGGCACAAGGTATCCCCCGGTTGGTTGGTCCGCCGCCGCCCTCCTTATAAGAAGGAGAACTCCAAAACGGCGGACGCGGTCACGCTGTTATGGTCCCAGCACTGACTCGGTCTCAGTCAAATTGATCAAAAAAGTGTGTTGGTTCAACACCGGGGACGGGAAGGACGCCGAAACTGCCCTGAGCTCCCGAAACTTCCCCCGGATCATCATTGGACGTTGTAGAGTTCACTGTTGGTTTATGGTTTATACGCGCGGCGGACAACGCCGCGCTTCAGTTAAGGGGTCCCGCGACCCGCTCCTCCCAAAAGCACACCCGCACTCCGAACGGAGCTACACGCTCGACGCGGCTCCCACCCGCGACGGTGCACCTGATCCTGGTAGCAGAAAAATAGCCGTGGGACTCCATACGGAAGTTCGGTTYGGGACTACGTCCGTCAGCCCCTCCTGAGAATTCCCACCGCGTCCCCAGTTCGTGAAGCATGTTCGTTTTGGTCCTGCTAGTCCCAACCCGCACTGGGTTCACTTGGAAGGCCATCCCGAAGGTCCACCGCACCCGCACCGTCCGTATGTATGGCAGCCCCGAGGGAGTCCCATAGACGAACGCTGCGCCACGATTTCAAAACGGTCCCGCGGCCCCCAGCGTGTTTCACTCTGAAATCCACGAACTTTGAATGGGTTTGCCAAACCAGGRTCAGCCGCACCGCGCCGGTGATCACCTGCCTCGCTTTCACATGTCTCGCAATGCGCGGTGCTTTTGCCAAAAGCGACTCGCGTCCCCCGGRTGCCCGCCCCCACGGCTCACGTCATTCGAATCGGATGGTACTGACGGAACGAGAGCTGTAGAACTAGCCAGCGCTCGTAAGCGCCGGACGAGTCGAGCTCCCACGCCTTCCCATCGATCCTCTGCGAGCAGTCCCGCGGCGGGCTCCAGAGGAGACCTCCCCCCTCATAGTACTCTCTGTGRGATTCGGCAGGCCCCCCCCTCCCAGGTCGAAGGGACATCCGAGACACACTTTTGTTTTGGAAGACCACCCGTTTTCTCCCGGCCCCCCTAGTCCCACAGCCGCAGAAGGCTCCCACCCGGACTCCCACTCCCGTTTCCACTCCCGATGGTGTCCCACTCCCGTTGGGACTCCCGTTCCGACTCCCGGGACTGTCCCACTCCCATGGGACTCCCACGGCGACTCCCATGGCGACTCCCATG
>VACF01000971.1:0-30536 GCA_006891605.1 Pleurozium schreberi | reverse complement strand
TAGAGGATTTCACCTTTGAGTTCCGAATCTATTCAGGTTCCATGTGAAACGGTTGCAACGGACCACCTTGAGCGCAATTTGAAGCGCGGGACTCAGTCAAGCTGAAACTGAATAACGTACAGGGGCCCGTGCTTGGGTGAAGACGGAGACCGGACAAGCGGTTCTTCTCTCATTTGTCATTCTGTTGAGAAGCCTGGAGCGGACATTCCTTTGTACCGGCTTTTCCCAGCCTTCCTTCCCCTCCATTTCGGTTTCTGTCGGCTTCTTTCTTCACTGCAGGTGCTCGCCGGGTTCGCTTTCGTGGGAGTTTTTTCATACAATGCTGTTAACGACGGATGTCTTGGAAGCGGACTATAATTTGTTCCTATTGTTAGAGGGTCCAATTTTGAAAGCGAGTGCAAGGTCCTTTGAGCGAGCGTTGAGCGACTGATTATTCTTGCGTAAGATGAACAATTCCTGCGTTAGAGCCTATCTGGTATTTGTTGTGCTTGGATAACGTTGATCGGCTTGTTTATGTAGCATTGATGTTCTAATTCACCGGTGAAGTGCGTAGGCAAATCGTTGTCGGACATACGCTCGCTGGCAGTGTGGTATGATAAGAGAACCTCAACCGCTTTGAACTTTTGAGGTGCAGGCTGGTGGTTATTGTAAGGGCTGGCGCTTGAGTGAATTCTCTGTAGGAGACGTACTTGTTATCTCGTCGTGCACAGCTTCGGTGGTTAAATTGCTTGCAAGCGAGGCTGTTAGCAAACAAATAATTTAGAGCCAATGCCGCAGCTCGAGGGACAACCAGGCAGCAGGGGAATGAACCCCCCTGGGGGAATCTCTACTATTAATCTCTACAATTGGTCGGAGCCTTCACAACCTTCAGCACCTCCTCGACGCAACAATCAGTCGAACGATGAAAATCTATCACMAGGCGCGAACGAGAACACGGCGTCCGGTCCCGCGGCGGGTGCGTCTCCATGGAATGAAAACAACCGCGGCATTACTCGCATGCATCAGGTGCGCATCGAATGAGATCGCGTTTTTAAAAAATCTCGTCAAATGTGCTGACGAAGTAGGGTATATGTCGAAGAGTACAGGGCAATTTCCAGTTGCATTACTCATCGATATTTCCAGATCCATTTTGGGGGGATGACCTGTTCAAATTTATACGTAATACAGGGCATAATGTTTTTTAAATGCAGAATATGCTCACCGTGCTGTAAGAATCCAAGAACGTGTTAAAATTACTGAACGCACTAAGAGGTCGAATGRAAACTGTTCAATGGAATAATATSAAGTGTTCTGCATGGAATTCTCTCTTACTCTCGCTTGCTTTGTTCTTCATTTATCCTGAGATCTMTCTAAATTGCCTTTTGCTCCTCTTCCCTAGGTGAGGATGGTGAATTGTAATTCTGAAAATTCAAGAGAGAGATAAGGGAGCGTGTCGCTTTCTTGTGCCGCTGTCGATATGTAAAGATGCACTTACATTTGCTGTCATGATCAGGCATTACCTTAAAAAATCTGGTAATGAAAACTTGAAGTTTCGGTCGTCTGGAGTGCAGGCACCTGGTGGCACCAGCACACTAACCTTCGGTGTACCATCCTCAGCAGCAGAGAATGATGCCTGGCTGAAAAGGTAATCCGCCTTGTTTTCCGTCTTTTATTTTAGTAGGGTTGTTGATGTTGTGTGACCAGCATAAATGAATCCAGTTTCCATTCTTTCTTGGTTGAACTCTGTTTCTAGCTTGATTAACTGGCTGTCATCTCTAAAGGTTTAAATATTTGGTTGCGAAAGCAGAGTCTCCCAATCCTGCTTTTTCTGTTCTCTGTTTTCAGGCGGCCTGGTTATGATGAGAAGAGGAAAGAGTTGTATGGTAGTGGTATCTTTAACGAGACTAGTGGTTCATGTGATGGTGATGCTGGTTACGGAGGGTTCGCAGATAAAGTGCCTGCTGCAGGAGACWGCCAGGTGATTTCTGTCGTCTAGTTCTTTTGAATTTGACTCGAAATTGAATGCTGATTTATTGAGATTGTTTTGAATGCTATTTTCTTTTTCGATAAATACGAAAGAGCAACATTCATTTATTTGGATCTTCATCTTATGAAAATGATTGAAGTTGAGGGTCAAAAATATGGATCCGCAGCAACCACGAGGCCGAATCCAATCAGATGCTAAACACAAGGAGTTGTTTGGAAGCAAGCCTGGTGATTTTCAGGTTCTTAATGTTCTCACAAGCAATTAGTAAGTTAATTTTAGCTTGCCACTAGTAGAAACAGCTTTGTGGTTGTCTGAAGTCGCAARTWTGTGAATGGCGATAATCACTAACACAGGCAAGGGACGCTACATATATCAGGAACCAAGATGCCGACCAACTTCAGATGCTAAAGCTAAAGAACTGAACGGAAGTAACATATTTGGTTATTCAAATTACGATTACCGACCTTCGTCAGGACGATCTGTTCAGGAGCCTGAAGATCAAAGATTTTCCCAACATCACCAATTCAGCAACAATAATAATGTTTGTAACCTCCTTAAACCTCGAAAGTGTTACACCTGCTCACGATTTCTTCTTTGTTTTACTTAGTTAACCAACCGAACTTATGGATATCTATTCATTGTCACTCCCTTGTGGAGCAAGCCAGGGTTCCCATGGTCCAATCGATGAGACTGAATACACACCATCCAATCATTTCGAAGGAGCAAAACAGAGTGAGCTCGGTGCGGGGCTCAGTGGTACTAGCAACGATCATTTAAGTGACATGGCAGGTAGATTATCTTTCTCCAATGCGAAAGCAAGAGAAATGGCAGGTGACAACATTTTCGGACCGTCTCCTACGGATGCAGCAAAAGTAGCAACTCACAATCGAGAGGTAAGGAGTATAACCCATGTAAGTGAATCATTGGGGCTGCCACTTTTTACTATGGTATACATGCACAATTTGGGGGCTTCAAATGTTTTGATAAGGTAGAGGATACTATCTGCATCCTTTTTAAGCATTTTACCATATGTGGAAGTGTGATTTGGGGGAGATTTATAGAGCTATGGAAAGATCTCTTTTTTCTTTGTTAAAGTAGGCCCATTTTTGTTGGTATCGAATTTTTATTGTTCTATTCTCCTTCGGGTACTTCAGCCCGCAGGAAAACGTAGCCAGCTCATGGAATCCTTTGATCACGCTCTTACAACTTCTGCAAACATCTCACTTTTTTTGGTAATCTGTATATGATGGAAGCTCCAAACATGGTCAATATAAGCAATTCAACACAGTTGGAGGCATTTTTCCTTAAAATTATATTTTTTTAATACTAGCGAGTGAAAATCATGAATATTAAAAAAAATATTAGATTTTTTGGATGTAGTATGTAAGTTCTATGGTTTTTTGGATATAATAAGTAATTTCTAATATTTTTCAAAGTGTTGTCTTTCTAAACCATTGAAACTATCACATAGGTGGACTCAAATTTGAAATCTGCCAAAATATTAGTCAACAAATGAGGGTTAAGTATGTGTCCTTCAAATGCGTCAACAAGTCAAAGTTAAGCATTTGGAGGACACATTAATCAAAGTCTCGGAACATATTTAGTGCGAGTTCGGTACACAATAATGGGAACATGGATGCTAATGGGTGTTTCTACCTTAAAGCCTTGCTCTTGCTATCTCTTCCAGACTAATGAAACGGTCTTCTTTGATTTGCCAACTACATTCTAAATTTGTCTTAAAGATGGTCTAAATTGTTCATTCCTGCAATGATACCATGCCCTCCTAACATGAAATAAAGTACCATGGTGTTACTCAAGATTACTCAAAATAACATTGCTATGTGATTCACACAACAATTTAATGAGCTAATATATATACAACTATAACATAATAAAAGATCAAAATTTGTGGCAAAAACATATAGGTGTGTGTAATCATTTCAACTCAAAAATCGATACAACTACTTGTCTTCATCACATTGCAAACAAAGTTTAGTAAATTGTATGTAGATAGAGCTCTTCATTTAGAGTCATTGCTTCAGTACCCTAGAAGCTTCACATACCTCCAGCTACTAAACAAGCTCAATGACACATGTAGTTTCTATTTTTGTGGCATGTGGTGCATTAGTTCATTCCCAAATATCCAAACTTTTCAATTCCAAAATTATCATGTATGAATAGCTGCCTCATGTAAATTACAAGGTCAACCATCTTTACTCATATGTAAATGGCAAAAGGGGGTCTTCCTTTTTGGAGAGTATTGTACATGGACCATTGCAACTACACTCATTTGTACCATTGGTAAAGGAAAAACATTGTAAATTAGTATAAAATTTTATTTGAGGATAATTGGTACAATATTATAATATTTCAACCTACATTAATTTAGTAAGTTGGTAACTCAGTGTTACAAATACTAATAGGAAAAATTAGTGTAGTACTTGTTGATTGGACTAATAGTTCTCCTAGATGTGCTAAAACTTCAAATTTTCATAAAGAATTTGGAAATTCTCATAGTGTTTGGAATGTTTTGAAATAAAAGGATATAATTGCGGTTTGCTAGATAATTCAGTCTCAATAAGATCTCAAATGATAGAAGAGATATCCTTTTGGTCTGACCTTAGTTTTCAAGTTGTGTCATTTATTTAACATACATATGCAAGTGTAACCAATGATCTATAGAGTTCATGCTGCCATTCTAAACTCATTGTATCTTCGGGGACCCAAATAATTAATCCCTTGAAGAGCTTGCATCCATTAATTAGATTATGAATGTTTTCAAGAGCCTATTGCCAAAGCTATAACCCCACGGGCATATCGGCCGTGCTCGTAGCAGGTTCCTGTACAGGGGTGTCAGCATTTCTTTTCTTCCCTTTCTTCTCGGCTTTCTTCTCTGCTTTCTCCTTCTCCTTCTTTGCCAGAGCAAGAAGTTTCTTCTTCTGGTTATCCTCCGTCTTTTTCTTTGCCTCTTCCCATCGCTCCACCTTCTTCTTGTCTGCAGCCTCCCGTTTCTTGATTGCGCGTTCCTTCGCCTCAGGCTCCAATCCAGCAAATTTGTCAAACTCTGTGTCAACAACTTTGGATTCCTTGAGAGTCTGAAACAGAGCCTGCTCTTCAGGTGGCGTGATTCCGAAGTTGCACTCAAGGTACCATGGACATGCTTGGAGATGCGGGTTGGTCCAATTCTTTGTCTGCGTCGGTGAAAACATGCTGTCGGCGGAATTCTGGTCGAGCCACGTTTTCAGAAATATAGGCAGATCCGCCTTTGAAATGGCCCCCTTGGCGTAAAGTTCAAACTTGAAGTACCTGCGGTTTAAGGTCATAGTCATTGAATAATTAGGTCCCCGCATGGCCAACGAGGACATGAAACAACAAGCTTTTTGAACTGTGCGCACCAAGACATTTCAGTATGGGTACCTCAATAGCTGCTGTACTCACTTATCAGAGTTGTTCATGTTATTCATGAGGACCACTAGAAATCTTTTTATAAAACTGCAACATGATTATGGATAGGGTGAAGACCTCTGTTCATACATAGACCCAGTAAGAGATCAGTCCCCTATATAACGAATGCAAATATGACTCAAATGAATATTGATTATTGATGATGCATTTTCGACATTCATTTTAAGTATGGGACTACTGTACCTAAAATGACTCGCTTGACGGCGAGAATGGATCCTTTGTAGTCCTTGAAGGAGTCAGACTTCTTGTAGGCATCCACGCCTTTGAATACGCCCGTGTATGCATGCTCCCAGAGCTTCATCCGCCAGCCTTCTAAATAATCAGCCAGCTTCTCAGGCTCAGTAGCGACGGTCATGTCAACGGAGAGATTATCTCGACGCACAATCGACTCGAACATTTCTACTGCTCCTTCTTCGAGCTACAAATGCATGGATCAATACTTAGTACTCATGAAACTGTAAGAAGTGAAATCGTATATAATAATCAGAAATCGAAATTAACATACGCAGGAGCCAACACGAGAAGAATCATAAACTTACCCCTGCATACCAAGAAGCTTTTGCGAGAAATGTTTGTAGCTTTTTCTCGTTTGCAGGACGAGGTGGGAGTTGCCGTGCCTCACAAGATGGAGCCGACGAGTTCATCCATTTTAGCCACCTCACCTTGTAAGCAGAAGGAACATTCGTAGTGGCTATCATTTGCAACTTCTCTAGGGTGAACTCGGGCACCGTGAAAAGGCTCCAGTGGTGCTCGATTTGCGGTGTATGGTACAAAATTAGAAAAGAAACCATAACGAAGGAAATAAATACAAAAACATGGATGCGATTAGGGACTGAAGTGTGGGCAGTGAACCTCTTTCAGGAAGTCCGGCCCAAAATTCGGTGAAGCAATTGCGGTTATCTTGGACAACTTCTTGTATAGTTTTTCGGTGGAGTCTTTGATAGACACCCGCATTGCTACTGCAACACCTTCTTTCGTCCGGTCACTCTTCGGTGTGTCCTCGTAGTATTTTCGCACTGCAGCATCCGAAGTTGCAGCAATGTCTTGCTGCAAGGAATCACAGAGAGTACTGCTTAGATCGAAATTGTAGAAAATGGAAAACCGACATAAGTATTGTTTGAGGACACTAAAATTTAGGTACCATACATTAGAAGCTCACCTTAAAGATGAATGAGGTAAAAACCTCGAGAGGCATTTTGTACCATGTCTTCCGCGTAGTTTGTTGACAGGTCTTCACTTCCTTAGGACTAAGAAGCTCATTGAACTTCTCAACCTCCATGAATCCATACTTCTGCACTCTATACAACGTGTGCACAAGGTTTGTCTTGATGTGTGAGTTCTCTGTCTGCCTGCCATTCAATGCCACATTCAAATTCAGTTTACATATGTCCAAACAATATACTAGAATATCCATTGACTATGCGAGAAAGATTTAATGAATGTATGTAATCCAAAGCAAAACGTCTGTCTCACTTGTTGATGTCGTGCATGGCTTGCATGGCCACGCCAATGCGGTTGCGGGTGTCCAAAACAATAGAATCAACAGAAATGTGCCAGTCTTTGTCGGCAGAGTGGCAACGTTGAATGTAGTTCATCCAGGCAATGTGTCTATGATTTCCATCACAGACAAAGAACTTGTAGTCCACCAACTGATGTAGCTGTGGAGTTGACTTCAAGTGCTCATTGAAGTGGTCGTTTTTTGATTTCCATATAGGACCCCAACTATCCTTCTCCTCATCCGTGAAAATTGCCGTCTCACCGCTCTCATTTGCAATTGACACGTAGAACACACGAGCGCCGTCCTCGTAACCATTGCTGAATTGGTTCTCCAGCAAAGTCAAGTCGCATGTCAATGTAGGGCGGACCATTGGCATGGGCACCAACCTGCACAAGAGAATACGCAATCGGCAATTGTCCGAGGTGGTTAACCTCAAACTTGTGATAATTGCGATAGTGTCAATCATTAGATGTGTTTTGGCCTCTCGGGAGGGCTGTGAGTTCCCCAGCCGAAACCCGCCGTTCCCTGCCTGTGCTACCCTGGCTGAGCGACTGCCAGGTCAGATTTTTGGAAAAAAAAAAAAAAAAAAAAAAAACTTAATTTTGTTTTTCAGTTTTAAGACGTAAGTTTTTTTTTTTTTTTTTTTTTTTTGAAAAAAAAAAAAAAAATCTGCCGTCGCATTCCCGGGGACGGAGCTGGGGACGGAGTTGGGGACGGAGCTGGGAACGGCGCCGAAACGGCCCTCCAGCCCCCTGGAAACTCATGTAATGCTTCTGTGACCGGCAGATGTCATCCTCCAACGCACCTTCCTTGAGTCCTGGGATGTACTGCTCGGCCTCCTCTTCTACTTTTTCATCTCCAGATACCTGTGTTGATGGCTCTCCCTCCTTTACTGACGATGCAGTAGACATAGGTGAGGTTTCTAGAGAGACCAACTCCTCATTTGGCTGCACAACAACATTTGAGCTTGGTAAAGTCTTTGAAATTGAAGTGACGGGGAAGAATATTTGAACACAAGAAATTTAGCCCCAAACCCGCTAATCACATATAGAAGAGTTCTCGAATACCAAAACATGTTAAGGCACATTGGTCCACTTGGTATCAATTGGAGCATGATTTAGGTTGTCAATCATATTATCACTCGACAGTGTTATCACTTTCTCTTTGTCCGGTTCCTGCGCAGTATCAAACCCCTGTGGATTGGTTCATTGGCTAGTTTTAGAACGAGTATCATTTGAGTACAACATTAGGCGGGTCTCCAATTTACTATGTGCAGTTGAGCCTTGTGCCTATTCCTTCTCGGCAGATTGTAATGGCAGACTTCTCGACCTTGGTTGTCGTCAGTGCAAGGGGTGAAGGAATACCAGTGATTTTCCCAGTGGGCAAAGATGGATTTGCGGAGGTCTCGGCGCTGAGATTAAGTCTTAGATTTGGTCTTGTACTGGAGTCAATCCATGTGGACGAGGAGATTTTTGATTCCGTGTCTACAGTTCTCACTCACATCATTGGGCAATTACCCGCTTCGGTTGGAGAGAACAAGTTGTGGATCTTAAAACTTGGAAGGTATCAGGCATACGGAGTTCTTTTTTCTATTGAGCTAGATTCCAAAGATGCACTCGCATTCCATCGTTCCTCATCGTCGTCTCTTAGAACCCCTCCTCTACTCCGTGTCAAAGTTGAACATTCTCCAGACCATGTTACACTATCGAGTTCTGATTCAGATGTCAATTCACCTGAACTATTGCTGCAGAAGGAGACTCCTTCATCAGCGAATACTTTGCTTTCATTAGGGATTGTCCCACCTCAGGGAAAAACCGTGCAATACCCTGTAGGCTCATCACAAGGTTCTGTGATTGAGTGCTTAAGAGGACTACGTGGCTTGAAAGGATGTAGGAATATTTTGTCAAAAATAGATTATGACATTATTGGGATTGAGAGAGTGGCAGTGTTGCCTCCAACTTTCAATGGCGACATCATATTTGAGTTGCCGCCTGTTGACACTTGTACCACCACATCGCAAACTAAGCAAATGTCTGGGATGGATAAACGGTATGATGGACATGTGTGGTCCAAGACAGCTACTACAAATATCGTAAACCGCATGGGCCTTTCTTTCCGCACTTCCGTCTGYTTAGGGCATCTTAGATGCGTCAATCCCAGTTGCGAGTTCCTCAGTCGTGTGCACCGAGTGCAGGATGTGAACGAGATGGAATGGGAAGGCATGTCACCAATGTTTCTTGATGTTGGACCCCCAACATCCTGCGGGTTCTACGCTTGTTTGCAAAATTTGCAAACAGCCTCCATTGCATTGCTCGTTGCAATAAACGAGTTTATTATGTCAATGCAGGCGATAAACACACTCGAGCTTTTGTACATCTCGGCACTCACGACCACCCTGTGAAAGATGGTGAACTAAGAGACATGCAAGAGTCGAGTTGGTGTCTCATTGGGGAGCAATTGGAGAGAACACCATCTACAACGAATTCGGCAATTGTCATGGAAGCTACACAAGAACTTCTTGGTGGCCTGCTTCTGTGCCCGGATGGGAATGTGCCAAAGACCTTGGAGTTTGCTGATCTTGTCCCAGTCTTGGACAAATGCAAGTACTTGAGCTCTCCAAGTATACGAAATGAAGTAACGTCCTTTAGGTATTTGAGAAGGTTTGGAGTCATAGATAGCATAATGAAATTGAGGGGGGCAAGTACTTGGGCCTTTGTTCAGGAAAGTAAATTCCCGGGCCAAGGAACAGATGCAGATAAAGTTTTTGTTTTCAAAATGTCCGAAGTAGGACCAGGTAGTGGAGTAGACTTGGTGAAGCGCATGCAATTGGGCGGCGACCTCAAAGATGCTTGGATCATGTTCGACCATGTCAAACGTGTCCAAGGTTGGACGACTATGGCCTGCCACGTCTATGATTCTTCGTATTGTCGTGTTATGACTATTGAGTGTTGCGACATGCAATCCGAGGATTGTGCAGCACAGGTTCTATTTTGGAATAACCTAAATTCCGTTGTTGAAAGCCATGGTGTACACAGGACACAGTTTAAAGGATTCATGGCAGATAGTGCTCAAGCAAATTGGAATGCTGTGAGGACAGTATACGGATCGGGCAATATTTTCGAACCAATGGAAAACCGGGAAAGAACTTGCCTCTTCCATTGGACTCAATCCATGGAGAAGCATACGAAGGCGGAAATCCGTGGAGACCTACAGGATCAACATCGTCTATTGTGGAAGCAGTATAAGAGCGCTACATCTGCTGAAGAGTCCGAGACGCGCTTTCTTGCTATCAAAACGTGGTGGTTGTCCTCAGGTGCTAGTACGGGAGATGGACTACGTCGACTGGAATTGTGGCTGGCATTTTGGCACTTTCGGTATCGCCAATGGGGCGGTTACAATCAACTCGTAAGTCTTTCCCTTTTGTACCTATTGTAATGAGGGCGTTACATAAAAATTTCAATAAATATTTTGTCGTGGAGCTAGAACAAGTGCATTTATATGTGAGATTCTATGCAGTGATTCATACAATTGAGAATCTGAACACTCCTCTCGGTGCCGAGAGGCTCTCTTGAGGTGCATCCCTGTAGGCCAATTCTAAGGTATAATGACAGATTTCCTGTGTAGTAGACAACGATTTGAATTACAATGCATATTACATATAATCCTTCAATCCACCTGCGGCTTCTAAAGGTCCTAGGAGTCACTATATGCTGATTCCATGTAGGCTTCTCCATTTTGAAATGTTGTAGATTATATTGGTACTTCAGACTTCTGTCTGAGATTACATAATCTGTAGTGTTCAGTAGGATTTGTGGACAAAGTGATCATTAACGAGAGTAACATAGCCTTGTATCATATCATTATATTCTATAAACCCTAGAAGTATATTTGAATGCAATTCAGATCTCAAGACAAATGGTTTTGATGTGTGATTTCAAGATCTCTCATCATCCGAGCTTGCAAAAATGCCATCCTGCAATCTTTCTGAAACTGTACACAACAAGTGGCTTCAACAATCTGGAAACCGTGGTAAGGATTTATACATGGCTACGGTAGACGATTTTGTGAGAGCTTTTATGCAGATGGTTCGGTACCATCAATACCTGAAAGGAAACCACGCTGGTACAGGACCGGGGAAAGAAGAGTTGTTGTTAAGAGTTGCCCAACGGTCAGCTGAGCGAACGGGAAATCCGAAGGTCTTAACAAAAGCAATCTCTTCTATCCTTGGAGTGGAAGAATTCTTTAATAGGGTGCCTCATCTCGAAGGGGAAGAAGTATTTGGATCACAAAAAAGGAAAGCAGACATGCCACTCGATTGCGAGTACGATTCAAACAGGCCGGACAAAGTGAATTTTTCGCATCCTCGCATACCAACAAGATCTTGGAGAGCTAGAACAAGTACACAGAATTTGAACCCTATACTGGAAAACGTTCTTGTAAATGAGGATGTGGATATACCCTTTGCAATGTCCAGTGAAGGCATTCAAGGCCAGACCAGTACTCACACGTCCATTCATGTTTCGGCCATTCAAAAGACCACGTGTGATGAGATGCAATGGCACATTGCGAGATTACCGAAAACATCGGGGAAGGCGTGCTTTGCTCTTCAAGCAATTACAAAGAAGAAATGCACAGCGCAGATTGTTCAAAACAACATTGCAACTGCGGCTCCAACATATACAGGGATGATGGTGAATTACCGAGAGAACCGTAATGATCAAATGCAGTTTTTCTTCTGCAACGATGATATTGAACGTTGTGTGAAGGAGACTAGGCGAAAGTGGGTGTTATCTGTACCACCAATTCCAACTGTTTGGCCTGTTAAAATGGGCACTAAACTGTCAAAGGCTGAGATTTTAGCCTTGAAAGCGGCTGGATTTCGGCTTCCACAACGTCAAGTGATATCACCCCGAAGACTATTTGGTGGAGAAGCAGGCATTGAATTAGTGCGAGCCTACCCCGTTCCAACTTTGTCTGATGAGCATCCCTCTAATCGAGCGGGGAAAGTAGTTCGTCGGAACATGAAGGCACCAACAACTAAGCACCAAAACAATTGTGCTTCGGCCCTAACTTTGAATGCCCGCATTCAAAGGGTGACTATGGTTCCTCATCCTGGCTTTGGTTGCATAGTATCTTTGATTTCTGGTGCGGAGCCTCGGACTAAAACCTACATGCTGACGATTTCATCATTTCCAGAGTGCACCTGTCCGAATTTCCAGGAGATGAAGTTGAAGTGCTTGGGTAAGCATGGAACTTGGACCAACTGTAAGCATTTGAATTTTGTTTTCACTGTCATTTGCAACCTCCAGTCCTCGTCAGATGTTTTCATTCATGCTGCAACCTTCAGTTTCAATGAAGTGAAGCAAGTTCTACTTAGTGGGATACTCAACCATATAGTATCAAACTAGCTTGTCTTTTTGCAAATTCGAACCACTCCCAATGTTTACTGTACTCATGAAGTATAATGAGATGAGCCTACTTGTTTTACAATGGATTCAGTAGACCTTCATTATCGTGCATTGCATTGACCTATTTTTCTGCATGCTCAAAATATATCTGAGGTACTTCACATCATATGTTTGTATGTTTAGGGGCTTCAAATTATTCCTCAATTATTACTTGACATACTAGAACCTTGAACCCAAAACATTTTCGTCTTCAATGAGAAATTTCTAAATTCTTATGGAAGCACAGTACCTTGTCCCTGAACAATTCCAAATTTCCACAAGAATAGGAATAATTCAATTCTACTATTACATAGGTCCTAAACCAATACCCAATCCACCCAACACGGTCATAGGACACTTTATTTCCGTGGTCATAGGTCGCATTTGATGACTTGTTAGGTTATTTTGGAAAGACTATATAAAGGAGTCTTGTTTAGCTAACACTTGCTTTGCAATCTACTTGGTTGTTTATAAAATATCACAATTAGGAATCTCGGGTTTCTTAGTAGTATCTTTTTAATTATACATTACTAAATTATTAAATTTTATAAATTTCAAATTTCAAACTTTAAATAGTTAATATGTCAAAATATTATGTTAATAAAAATGAATTGATCTTTGTTATTAAATAAATTTTGATATTTAATAGAATTTCAAAAAAGTTAGTTGAATTACTTGTCTAGTATTGTTGATTGATACTAATTCCAAATCATATGGTTGTTTCATAGTAATTTTGTACACCCGTATGGATGTTTCATAGTGTTTTAGATGAATTTAGTATAGAATGCTTTGCACTATTTTCATACTGTCTCAAACATTGTGATTTTCATCCACCTTTCATTCATTTTTTTTACTTTCATCTAAATTTCACTTGAGTTTCATCCAAAATTTGCACTAAATATAACATTTTCATCCAAAATGGTWGAAAACTTCTTCACAAGTTATTCAAATTAATTCACGCAATAACCAAAATAACTTATGTAATTGAGTTATTTGTAAAGTCCCCCCCACTTTGGACATGCCTTTTTTTGAAGTTGAGAAGGCAACTATAGTTGAAGTGTCAAACTTTTTTCAAGATACGTATGTCACACGACTTCAAAAGTGGGGACCAAACTTTTTTAGGCACCATTTTGACGGAAAAATAAGTTTCATACCCACTTTTATTTCGACTTTTTTAACTCAACCGGCTTTTTCACAAAACTCATGGGTTTAAACCCCGGTTTAGTATACTTTACGAATAACTCAAATATCAACAATAGTGTCTAGAAACCAGTTTAATCCCCTAAACAAATCATAGTTTAATTTTGAGCGTTTGGTCAACAATAAATGTTTGACCTTTGACTTGTTTGCGCATACAATTTACATTTGGGGATATTTATATTTTTTATCAATCAGGAAATATAAAATGCTTGCACAAGCCATTTTGATGAATTTAAAAAAAAATTCAGGCCTCAAATTTCAATTTTAGTAATTAATGAAGGGATGGTAAGGAATTGCTAATTAGGAGTCCTATTGACACTTGAAGTTGTGGCACTTCAAAATTTTTTTGAGGGCCACGGAAAAAAAAAACGTCAGATGTTTTTTTGAGGCCTAGGGAGGGCTGCAAGTTCCCAGTTGCGTTCCTATGTTCTTGTAGCACTGCAACAACGGCTTGACGTCGCAAAGCAATTGCCGCGTCAAATCAAATAAAGAAAAAAATTACCTTTTTTTTGCATTTCAGGACCTCAATTTTTTTTAAATTATTTTTCTGACAATAGCTAGTCGTTCCATCATTGCATTGGGAATAACAACGGGAACAGGCCTAAAACGGCCCTCTAGAGACCTCAATTTTCATCTAATGTTCATGTATGAAGCTATAAAGATAGAGTTTTTCAAACATTTTTACAATTTTTCCTTGCCTACTTTATAGTGTACAAGTACGATAATCCACTATTGGAAATTTTGGATAAGTTGTTTTTGAAATTTTGGTGAACTATTGATGTGTCTTGATGTTTTGCTCTTTACAATATTAATCATGGTAATGCAAGGTGTATAATTCTTCTACAAACTAAATCCAAGTTTTCATTCTGGGTGTCATAATTTTCAATTTAAGCATCTACATTATGCTAAAATATGCAAACTAAATTTTACTACTTCTAATTTTCCTTGCATTTTGAAGTTGAGATGCTCCAATGGGTACTCATATAAATAACACTATCTACTTAAAAATTTAGCCTTCCAAATGGCTAATTTTTGCATTTTTTGGATTGAAGTAACAAATTTTTTCATAGCAATTTCACCCATAAATGTCAAGGTGGAACTTTGGCATCCAATGAATGATAAGGAATTCTCTTGTGGAGGACAGAAGTGCAACTATTCATCCTTGAGATTAGGGGTGGAAAATGTTGGAATGCGTGCCCATTGGAGTGCTGCAATGAATTATACTTCTTTCTTCCACAAGAGAATTCCTTATCATTCATTGGATGCCARAGTTCCAATGGGCACTAATGAGTGCTTTTGGATTTTTTTAACACCAATGATTCCCATGGTATCAAAACGGATAATTTCCACGGGCACTAGTCAGTCCTTCAAAGGTTAATCCATAAACGTCGAGGCGAACATTTTGTGTCGGATGGTTGTCAAAAGATTTTTCTCTGTAGGACAGATGTGCAACTATTCATCTTTAGAATTTTGTGTAAAAACTGGAGATCTTTTACAATAATTTGACTTTCAATGATTGCTTTTGGATTTTCATAAGCCAATGATTCCCACGGTATGAGAATGGTGAGAATGGATGATTTCCACGGTCACCAGTGCGACCTTTTAAACATTTAAAAACAATTGAACTAAATTTTGGTTTGATGTATTTGAAAATAGTGCTTTTCACCCAGTGGCGGGACAAGATCTTCATTCTAGGCTATCAACCTCCATCGCCGCTTCCATCCTCTGAGAATCGAAATGCTAGAGTCTGCATTTCATCGTTTAGGGTTTCATAGCATTTCCACACTCTCGCTTGATTGATCCTGCGCATGACGAAGAAAATTATTTTCTGCGATCTTGTGCGGCCAGTTTGTTGGATTTCGAATTTCGTTAGTGGCGGCAGTTTATTTCAACATGGCGCGGTGTTTGAGAGCGACGACGGGTGATTGGGATTGACGATTGGGTGATTGGTTMTGTTTTTGGTTGCTGATATATTGGTTCACTATGGCGAGTGTTGCACGCGCTATTGAGCAAGCTGCTTCGAAATCGGTGAACGGGGAGCTGTGGTGGGAGCCGCATGCTTCGCTCTTTTATGCACTGGACAAGTGCGGACTTGGGACAGTGGGCAGGGAAAGGGATAGTCGTTCGGAAGGCGAAGCTCGATTGGTGAGTTTTGCATTGGCRCCCTAAATTGATTTAGCCATTTTTTTTGAAATTGTGAAAGCAAGGCCTTCATTACTGCGATTTGATGAATTGACTCATCATCCACATTAATGCCTACGAGGTGTAGTCACGCAAGCGGAGTTTCAAGTTTCTGCAGAACAGCGATTTGCTTAAACCCTAAACCCTGACTGGAACCCTGAATGGCCTGCACTTGAATTGAGATTCGTTGAAATTGAATAGCATTATCGAACACGCATCATGGCATAAGAAAGAAATTGCTTAAAAGTTGTGTGTGCAACACTGGCTTCGGGCGATCTTCACTTGCCAAATTTGATTTAAGTCTYAATTAGAAAGGAAACTATTAGCCCTGTGTGTTACTGGATGCATTTGTAAATTTATTGCATTTGKTTAGTCTGTRTGTAAGCAGGATGCAACATTTTGGTACAGTAGATACTGTCAAGCATGTCTGACTGACTTGAACTAACAGACCAGGGGAATTGACGGTAAAAAACATATATTAAGAGTACCTGAAATTTGAGTTATTGGAACTAGAGGACACATTATTCAAGAGAAAGAATTTGCAAAATGGACGTGGTTTTATTGGTCAGAGACTTTTAGAAATAACGTACAGCTGTCTATTTTTTGGATAAGAACATCTGCTGTGAAGAGTCTGATACTCTGGGCCACGAACATTGTAGCGTAAATCTGCATATCTCCTTAGCATTGTACTTYGTCTTTTTCACTTTTGTTTTGATCTCCCTTCCTTGCCTGATGATCTCGGTTTAGTAATTGAGAAGTACGGTTTCACCAATTATGAAGACTCATCTTTGTATTAGTGCTGTCAAACTAGTTTAGCTATTTGCAGTGTCTGTATCTGAGTTCGAGCCAGGGCTGTTTCGTATATGTTCGTATTGGACACAATCTTGAGGGAAGTTGGATTCTGGCTTGGTTGGCAGGCTGAAGAGTTGAGAGCGCATCATGGCTGGCTTTTGAACACTKTGGAATTCTTCAAAGCACCGAATGAAGCATCAAAAAATGCTCTGTCATCATCCCGCGTTGACTTGGGCAGTCATTCACTAGACATCAAACCCGATTTGAGAGAGCTTGCTCTTCAAGTCAGCACTCACCTGGTTTGTATCCTTATTCGCTAGATGAATCGCATGTAGTGGCCATTCATGTTCACGCTTGCTATGTGAATGTAAACTAATTCTGCTTCTAATTTCTAATTAGTTGTTGGTTTGTACCTTATTGTTTCCAAGGGTTCTCAARGCAGACATTGTTTCAAATGCAGGTTCTGGATGAGGTGCAATCTTATATTTTGCTATCTAGGCACATAGAATCGGGGGCTCTTGTTCCATTCTCTGCTGACAAGGCATTCCTACAGGCTGTGAGTGCCTCAAAAAATTAATACCGCCTCAGTCTGAATTATAGAAATTCCTCGATGATTGGCTAGGTTGCCGGATTTCCTTGTAATTGRCTGACGACAGTCTCGTGGCTAGTTGGCTAAGATCAGATTTGCGGTGTTTTGGAAGAGTCCTTAATTTGATACCACGACAATTCTTAATTTTGGATTKTGTTTCAAAATGTTCAAACGAAGCTGTGTATGCTTTACTCTAAATTGACCTGGCCTTTCTGCGTTCTTGATCATACCACGCAGATAACAATGTATTACTATATGGAGCGCCAATGAGAAAGACTTTCATTTTCCCCAGAAGCAGCAAGATGTGTTGTACATGTGCGACAGCAAGCAGTGCTCATTTTGATTGAAGCTTTCGATCTTGAAAACCTTTTATTAATGGTCCACGACGAAACTCCGTTCAGGTTGCTTCCGAATCACGTGAACGTATTCTGGGATTACGAAATGATCACGGGCATTGGTGACATAAAAATGGAACCATTTAAATTTTTGTGACCTGTAATCTGAATGAAATCCAGTATGTTGGCAAGTGCACTTATACCTACAATTAGATTAGGAAGAAGGCTTCATCTGCTTTGAAAATGACTTCTATTCTGTCCCAAATGTTTGACTGGGGGTTTCAAACAGCCAGGGTGGGCACACATTTTCTGCGGCAGAAGTTCAGGAACTAGATAGCACGATTGGCAATCTGAATACATCAGAAATCGCAGAGTATGCACCTCTTTTGTTGGGCTGGGCTACGTTTCTTTGCCTTGTATCCTTCCTGCCTGCAGACGGTGGTCAAGCTCCTTATCAGGTGTGGAATGACTATCTCATTATCACTTTCAGAAACTAGTTTGATTACCGGAGTCGGACAAGTGCAGCATTGATGTCGAGCTTGGACAATTTGGACTATGATTCTGACGGCGGTGAATTGCCATTCTTTTGTAGCCAGATCTTGAGGTGATTTTCCAGAGAATGACGTCATCAATAGAATAGATTACGATCTGACAACTTTGACACTTCGATTTATTCTTGAGTGGCAGGAAATGGATCTCTCTGCATATGTTCGGCAGGCATATGATGGTGGAGCCTATAGTTACTTGCTGGATATGCTCCGAAGTGAGTCTTTCCAAGAATCTGATGTAAGTTACAAATTCCTTTCAAGTTCTGTTGGTCTGAATGCCCTTCGCAACACTGATCAGGCCTCATGTGCAATCCCGTTTGTGTCCTCCGAAGTAAAGTTCTTGCAGCACTCTCTACACACTTGAGTAATGAAACTGAGTATTAGGTTGTCGATTGTATTTTTTTCTCTTCTACCTCCTTCATTTGCTTAAATACAGATCTCTATCGTTTCCCTATAACTGACTATCCTGTACTCCAGGTGCAAGTGGGTGGGTATAAAAGTGTCGTGAAAACATTGGCTGCAGCATTTCTTGCAGCTTACGATTCTGCTACTCGGGTATGCAGTACAATTTTGGTATTCTATAGTGTCTGTATCGCGCAAGGTCTTCACTTGGTGCCTGCCTGTAGCTTGTGCACAATTGATTGTTATCTATTCTTATGCAGATGAATTACGAAGGCTACGACATTCTCATAAACATATTCTGCGAAATCTATCGTGGTCAGGTTGGTATTGTCTTTTCTTGCTCTTCCCAACTCAGGCAAAGGTTGGTTTCATAATCTCGGTAACTGGTTTGATGGATGCTGTCCCTCGATGCTGTTTCAATGCTCGATAAAGTTTAGCTTCCTAACCATGGTAATGGTACTACCTAGGCTAGATTTGGAACTTTTGTTACACTATCTAATTTAAGCTCTCATGTTCTGGATCTGAGGATTCCTTCTGGTCACGTGATTTGCTAGTCAATATCTTAACTAGTCATCACGGTCTTCAAGTTTTTAGTGAAAGGTGAGATCTAGATTCGTCTGGAAAAGTAAGGGGCACCCTCTCATTATTCAGTGTTTGTTGAGCTGCTCAACTTMGCTCTCAAATTGCCGGAATGACTAGTTTAGCCACTGAATATACCTGAAATCTAATATCAGAAAGTCCAAGGGCCAACATTAAATTTGAAGTTCTGTTTCATGCAGGAATCTCTCTGCTTGGAGCTTTGGGATCGTGACAGTGTAATTGATGGACCCATTCGGAATCTGTTGTTTACGCTACGAGAAGATTTTCCTTACCGAACTTTGTCACTGGTGCGGCTGTTGGCTGCCCAATGCAAAGGATCATGGCCAGCTGAATGTGTGTAAGTGTTCTAATTATCCATTGTGTTTCTGTTTCTAAGTATGGAGTAATTAGATGGGGTTTCAGTGGTTGAGGTTTTCTTCTATATTTGAATCATCTTAAAAATTGCATCATCTTACTAATTTTGCATCACCGTGTGGCAGATATGATTTTCTTTATAAGACAGTAAAAATTACCTCCCTTTATCAGCATCCGGAGGGTGTAGTGATGCACGAGAATGGGAGCGTTGTACAGACAAATGTTGCTCTTCAAGTTCCTGATGCTCCTGGTCTAATGATCCCTCGGGGTACTTTCGGGCGCATCTCGAGAATCATTGATGGACGTGTTAGTCTTGTGCACTGGGAGGTAAACACCAATCGCTTGTAAGAAACAGTTTCTACTGTGCATATACGGGAGATTTTGTAATGCTTTGAAGTTCACTTTTCTCCTTTCCCCTAGGATAACACCTCTTAGTGGAACATACTCATTCCTTCAGTCGTGTGGTTTTYTTCATAGGCTTTATTTCCTGTTGTGAAATCATGGGCTCTTTGGATCTGAGTTGGATGTTTCTATTAGGAATGCTGGTCTAGCTACTTATCGGTAATTTCGTACTTCTCAAATTTCTTATAATCATCTATTATTGAAGTAGTCAATCTTCTCTCGTGCCTCAAGGCGAACAGAGAATTTTATTAAAGTACTYAGTCAATTTCTTACTCTTGGTTTATTTGTTGGCTCTTGGGGAGACCAGTGTGAACACAGTGGCATTGTTATTCTTCTGCTCCGCATGCTCCAACGTTCGTCTTCTGGCTATCAATTAGAAGAGGTTCATGCTAGCCTCGATTTGTTGCAACAAATGCTCACCTCCAACAAGGTACCTTAACCCTTTGATTGTGAGAATCGCTTGACTTCTTTTCGATTATATCAAATGTYTATTGAAATGGTATGATGAACAGCACACATATTTTCTACTAATAGCAGAATGTGATCTTCTTAGTTACTTGCTGCAGGTCAAACGTGTTTTGTATGTTCATGGTTATTGCTGTACTTTTCTATTTAACAGGGTCTAGCCCAGTTGTTATTGGACCTGGATGGTGCTGTAGCAACTGTGAATGCTCGTGGTGATGGGCGCATGGAGGAATGTTTAAGGTGTAATGCAACTCTCAACCTCAACTCTCAACCTCTCCTTATTTATCTCTTGTAGGTGCTTATGGAATCATTTTTGACGGCGATGGGCTAATCGATGGGTATGGGTGACTCGCAGAATTGATGTCGTGGCTATGATTTGTGCCATTGTCAATGGTTTGGCTCAAGGTGGTGGTAATGATGTAATGCTGTCCACTTGCCTGCACATACTTGGTTCCTTTGCSCTCTGGTAAGTGACTGTTATCCTTGATCTCTCTCCATTGTTAAGCTCCTTATTTGCTTCTTCCTTGAGCTTGTTGTCTAAAGATGCATAAGTACAAACATATTAATTTTCACAATGTGTGTTCAGCTCACCTTGTCACGTGATTGAGGAACTTGATAGAACAAGTCTTCTTCAGCCTTTTGGCAGCTCCATTGGGTAACTTTCTTACGATTTTGACTTCTGCATTGAATAGTGTTGCTTCCTTTCACATTCCTCTGCTTCTGCTTCCTGTTGCAAACGTTCTTCGCATTAGATTTGTACGATTATTTTTGAGTGATTCTAGTTCTTTAAAAGTGAAACTTTTCTTGATGAATTTCTTATTTCTGGAGTTCTTAACTTCAATTTCTGTACTGAATGGTCTACATATACAGTATGCTGTTTCTACCCTCTACAAATTTTAGATAATAGCTTATGTGATGAATACTTAACTGATTGTAGAGCAGAGAGACCTGGAAATCAAGCATCGTTATCAGAGTTGACGTGTGTGTYATGCGATAGGACCSTTTTCATGATATTTCAGTTACTGGAAGTGTTTTCAAATGAGACTCTTCTGCTGAGAGTTCTGGGTGCATTGTATTGTAGTGGTGTGGGTGTGTTTGCAGGAAGTCTTCTTCAAATGCTTTTGCAAAAAGTAGAGCCGAGTACTGGCGACTACCCTCTTGTCCTTGCTGGTATAGGTCACTCAGCTCTCTGATACATTTTGGTGCATCTTTATTCTATACTTGTGATTTTTAGAAGTACGAMGACTTTTTTAGGACAGTTGCTTGGTTTTCGAACGYCTTTCATAGCTATCAAAGCTATTATCAAGGCTACTTCGAAAATTTGACCACAAATTTGGCTATTAAATTATTAATGGTGATTCTACTGTGTGCCAGCACTTGATTTCACCAAAATAATGATTGAGAAGGGTATAGAAGCCGAGGTATTATCTTCCCTCGTCACATTTATGGTGCGGGACCTACTTGTGAATCATGGCAACTGGAAATACCAACAACCTCATCACCGGTGGCAGATTGCAACTCAGGTACTCTTGCAGGAATGAGAGGTGCACAGTATATATTGATAGGGAAGAACTTGAATATTGCTCAGGTCTGGGTATTTGACATTTAGCACCCATTTGCAGGCATTACAGGTGGGCCTAACAATATTGACAGGAGCTGCATCAAGAATGTCATCTGGGAACCTGCGGAGGGTGGTGCTGGAAACCTTTCTTTTCGACTCAATCATTCAAGATTTTATTTTCCAAATTTTGTCTATAGGCCCAACTTTAGAGGTGAGTACTTATCATCTTAATGGACATTCTTTGTTGTTGTTGATTATGTTATATTTCAGTATTATACAATTTTGGAATTAACTATTAGGAAACCTGATTGTGTAGATGCACAAGTGCTCTGCAGCTGCTTAGTGACGTCTCTTACTAATTTCTACTGCAGGAACTCCATTATAGTCGAGTAGTGCGMCCCAGGGAGCTCGAATGGGTGCAGCATGCCCTTCATACAGTTCTTTTACTTATACATCACGTCCTTCTTGACGTGACTGTTGGTCTTGTTGCTAAAGTGAGGATCTTCCCCTATTTGAAAATGCTTGTTTACACAGTTACGACTTTACAACTATATRGTGCAGTACCAGCAGCAGYGTTAGCACAGTSGTTTTAATGCCATCCTTATTTCAACTGGTTGTCTTTTGCTTCCAGTATTTTCTTTTTCTTTTTCCTGAACAACTAACTTTAATGTCATGCTGTGGAAGATAGTGCTTATCGTTCTTGCTGAGATGGTTCAGGATTATCCAGGCATGTCATTGCTGGAGCAGTCTCTCTTGCGAAAATCTGCTGGGCCTCTACCTGTGGTTGCAGTAATTGCTTCATTCTTGAGTTTCTCACGCAATGTGGTATGGCCTGATGGTGAATATTTTCTCATATAGTTTTAGTATTTGATTTCGGTGCATTGAGAACAATGTCCTTGACTGAGCGTGCTATATTCTGCCACTTTAGCACCGTGGTTCATGCTGTGCATATCCACCCTCTAATCTCAGGCTCCACGTTGAGGTTTCAGGACATGCAAATAGCAAGTGCGAAGGCCCTTACAAGTCTCTGCGTTTCAGCTCAAAAAGCACGGCCTCACTCGGTTAGCATAGCGAGCTACATATCCTCTCCAGATCAGGTGAGTGTTTTTTTTCTAATCAAGGGTTTTATAGCACCAACCACCTGGGTATCGATTCTGCAGAACCACTTGCCAACTCGATCTCTTATTGGGAGAATGCATGCAGATTTAGGTACTGATTCCCCAAGGGTTGCATTGAATATCTGCCTCTCTCTAGCCCGCACGAGAGTGGGTGCAGAGATGCTACAAAACACAGGGATATTTTCTCATCTTCTCACCTTGAGCAAGCAGTTGCAGGTGAGTCTAGTTACTCTGTATTGTGAGATTCTGACCGTTGACCAGAATTCACTGTTGGAGAGTTGTACATTCTACTTATTTTTTCTAGTGGTTGATGCGTGATGTTTAGTGCAGGCACCCACTCTTGATAATTACAGAGAGGTTCATGTCAAGCACGTATTGCCTCTTGTTGATTGGATATAGCAATATTCGCTCACTGGGGTCCTATGAAATTTACAGGAGGACAACAAGGTCATGTCTGGGAGTTTGGAGGGGCCCTTTAGTGTGTGGCCCAATCAAGACCAGGCTCCAGAAGGGCAACTGTGGAGCCTGCAGTTGACTGTTGTGACGGCTCTGATCCACTCAGGTGGAGAGAAAGCTCTTGGTGGTTCGCTTGTGGAAAGTGCATTCACTTACATTGCATCTTTGAAAGAACTGTTACTGTTATCTTTGAGGCCACCTGTGCCTGGGTTGGATATTCAAGGCAGGAAGAAAGCTAAGCTGCAACAGCCAAGAACAACGATCACTGCGTTGCAGGTATGAATTGGACATTGCAACCTGACATCTTTGCAAAACATACTCCAGTTTGATAAACTGATTTCGGTTCTGCATGTTCTGATTTTGGTGTTTTAAGATCCTCAGTAACATGTTTTTTGAACATTTAACAATAATAATAATAATAATAATTATTATTATTATTATTATTATTATCATTATTATTATTATTATTATTATTATGACATAGAAAAACAAAGATTCCGGATTCTAAACAGTCACATGTGACATTGTCCTTCCGAGGTAGGCTTCCAAGTTCAGTTTAGTTTTCAGGGTTTGCGTAATGTTGTAGTGTTAGGGACAAGGCATTCTAGTTTCTCAGAATGATCGACTCTTAAGGTYAGAAAATTGAAGCTTTGATCTGAAGGCTCAGTTATATTTGGGTAGATATGTCGCAGTACTCATCGATTTCGTTCTGGTCTTGCACTTACTTTTTTAGTCACATTCAAGGGTCTTCATTCTTAGCACTTTGAGGTTGGGGCGTGGGCTGGATGCAGGAAGTCCAGCATGTGATGTCTTTGTTATGTGAACTTTCAAGCCACCAAATGACTTGGAGGCGAACATCACCAGGCTCAATTGCCGAGTTTGAAGAGATGGGTTTACACCTTTTGGCATATATAGCCAGGGAAGGAGTAGTTCGGTCTGGTGTTTATCATAGCTCCCACATAGGCATCCGTTGCCAACCAGTGCTGAAGGAAGAAATCGCTGCTCACACCCGACCATCTATTCTAGGTAGCAGTGCGGGGTGGTTTGTAGTCTGTGCCCGAGGTTGCTCTGTGAAAGAAAGAAATGGAGCTGCCTCTCCTCCTAARAATGCAACCGCAGTAACAACCAGTTCTCTCTGGAGGACTGGTTCATCATCGCCAAGCTCTGGTTTGGTTATTAGCGGGAGTTCAACAGTCAGTACCTCCAGTGCTGCATGTACAGAATATTCAGATTTAGTTGCCATTAATGTGTACAGATTAGTGCTACTTCTTCTTAARTTCACTTGCAAACAGGTTCAACGTGCAGTTGATAGGTTTGAGAACGGAGGGACAGCAGATTACGGCCATTTTCCCCAGCTTCCTGCACCGGAAGTTCTTTACCCATTACAGGTTTGTTATATGTGCGCTGCTGCAGTGGATAGATACCTGCGTTGGTTTTACTTGAGATAGTTATCATCCTTTTCTTTGTGGTTATTGTCCATGTGTGCGGCTTTGGAGAATGACACTAAGCTTATTATTTAGTATGAAACTGTATAGGTTTAGGCTTTTGTGTAAATGAGCATTTTGTATGATTTCTGAGAACCTTATGTCATTTTTAGTATTTCAAGGTAATATGGACGAGTCCAGTGATTMATATGAATTTCTGAGGTTTACTTGAGGATTCTGAACCACTTTGAATATTTACGATATAACATGACAAGTGTATGTGGATGAATATCTAATAGTATTTTGGTTCTTACAGGATCAAGTTGGAGCAATTCTAATAGAGGTATTACGATCAAGAGATGGTAAAGCGGTCCAGGGAGTTGTAAAAGACGTCTGTCTTCTCCTACTTAGCATTTTGGAAAAATCTCTGTACCTTGGTGTGTCTGTAAGTAGAAGCTGTGGCCTCAACCCCCATCCTCTGCGTGCAGACGACTTTGGAAAAGAGTACCGCGCTTTGCTGTCAGGTCAGTTGCATCTAATTTTTTTTTCCAATACCAGCTTCGTTTGAAGTCTATTTTCTTCTGTTTCAGCATCTCAGKTTTTTAGTCCTCAAATTCTAATGTATGCTAGACTGCGCTGGATGTTTGTGAGGATCGACTGATTTTAATGTTGAGTGATATCTGATGTTTKCTTTCTGCATTTACTCTGGCAGCTTCACAAAGTCATCAGTTTCTGGAGTCTCCCCTACGATCTTTAAAGCGCGTTGTGGCCTTGGCTTATCCTGAAATCAATTGACTGGTCGGCCAGACCCCTTCTGTGTTTACAGTGCTGCGGCAAGAATCCTGGACTTAGGACTTCGATGCGAGACGATTCTTCAGTGCTCATTACGCCTTATGTGCCAAGGTCCTATTTCGATTAGTAGCGTCAGGTTTTGACTCCTGGTAAAATCCTTAAAAGGTAGAAGAGGTTTTGATATTCCTGTGACATACTCCGTTCCTGCTACTTCATGTTGAGAAAATTGCATTGGAAGCGATTTTTCCTGCCTTTGAAGTTTTACAAGGCCTATATCACCATGCTCTTTAAAAATCTAGTCTCTGGATTCTGGAAGTAATTTCGGAAAGTTGGTCACTGTTCAGGTATTCCTCCGTTGCGCACAGCACCGAAAACACTGACATTGATTAACCTGCTTTACATACATCTATGTTGTGGATTATCCGCTTTGTGGGTCAAAAGTTATGGCTACTTTCGTCCTTATTACCTTCATATAGTCCTAGGCCCTTCCATTGTCTTGAAGGGTGAAGTCTAACCCATTAGATCCCAGATCAAAGAGAATTTTTCAAAATTATGAGGTACAAAAAACAACTTGGTTAGGCTTTATTTAACTTCAAAGTATTGGTGACACCAAAATTTGGTGCCTCTGGCATGTAGGGGTTAACAATCATATACATAGATGAAACATTTAACTCTTTGTTCATTGAAATGCACATACATTCATCCAAATTGGAGCTAAAAAAATTGAAAATCTATTARCAATTTAGTGATTTCATCGATTGAAAAAAGAGGATATCATAAAGCAGTTAAGATTGCGTAAAAACATTTTGAAAAGAMGAATGATGTTAATTTTTTGGTAAATTATTAATCGTAGATAAAATATGTTTGGAGATAAAGCAAACTTTTCCTATTTTAAAACTTTTTTTGAATCAATTTTTCTAACTTTATTTAATTATTCAGCAAGGAATGTCATCTTTCACCACTCATTGGCTTAAATATTTTGGATTTTTACATATTGTCAATACGGTGATCAATTGTAAGATGAAGAAGCATGTATTTATTATTTTAAACTCTCTCAATCCATTTGAATTACATCTCTACTTTAACCCATTAAGGACCGTCAACCGTGGTTGATTTGGGGGGGCAAGACATTATCTAGTTTCTAATTAAACATGAAAAAAAATATCAAATCATGATGCTTTGCTGAGATTCGACTATGCTAATGGAATTGGCATGAATGATTGGGCCTCCACAATAAAAAATTTGGCAATTCAAGGTTCCCTTAGTGGAAGATTTTTGTATTTTCAGCCCAAATTTTTTATTAGTTTTTTCAATCCCTAAACCACATGCTTGCAAAGATTGTCTTGATTCTTGTCCCAATGCATTCAGTTTACAATTCTCTACACCGGTCCCCTTTTGTCCGTATCCAAATTCATCTTAAAACTTTGGCTATCAATGAAAAAGTGTCAATATCAACCCAAAAGTGGTTGACCGGTCCTTAATGGGTTAAATTAGATTTATCTATTTTGCTTGTTTGTTTTGTTTGTTACATTGAGATCTCTATAACTCTACATCCCTTGGTTGTATTCTTTGTACCATTAAAAAGCTCTCTTCAAAGAGGGTAGCAGAGATATTGTTTTGTGGTATTCCAACTCACAACAAAAAAAAATATTGAATTCCAAAGTCTTTATGCATTGAAAGATTAGAAAAATTACTTTATTATGACACATGGCACACTATATTAACTTTTTAATTAAGCTCCTTAACAATATTTTCACCAAACACGCTCCAAATCAACCATGTTTGGACTTATAAGTGCCAAATTTTTTAATGTTTTTTTTTGGACATATGTAACTGTACAATCTTGTAGAACACTAGTTTCAAAAGATGAAAAAAGAATTCAGAAATTTCCACCATGTGGATTGCAAAATATCAAAGTTTCAATTGACAATAATTCTCTTTTTGGCCTTGCAAAAAATAGGGCAGCTGCACTTTACATGGGGACATTTTACTAATCAAAATGGAATGATTCAAAGCTCTCCATGTATATATAAATCTACTAAACCAATTTCAAATTTTTGGTTCTGGAAAAGTTTTTTTTTTTTATGCCCAAATTGTCTGATTGGAGAAAAAAACTACATTCCATACAATAACTTTTGAACCATGTAGTCAAAATTTATGAAAATTGTTGGATGTTGAAGATCTTCCTTATCCACATGTTGTATGAAAATTTAAAGAAAAAAAACAAAATTTCCATTTGTATTCAGCTGCCTAAATTTTCTATGTTGTCATACAATGCAGCTTGATTCTTAAGGGGTTAAAAAAGGTTTGACAAAGTTGTCACCCAAGCTCATATGGAATTGACAAAAAATTGTTCTAGAAAACTTCATATTTCCTATAGCCTTGTCGGTAGCCTCTCAAACTCTCAGGTCAATTTCTGGTGCTAAATAGAAAAAACCATTCATGTTATACCACCCTACCCGGTACAACATATCATCAAATATTCCCTCCACCAAAATTTACGGTAACTTAGCCTATGACACACAAAATGGGAGCCAGCCCATTACAAGCAAAAATTCAACTAGTGCATAACATTATTCACCAGTGCTAGTGACCACCCTTTTGCTCCCCCCAAATGCGGAGCCCCTCTGCCAATGAAAATGCGTCACTCTAATAAAGCAGTGTAGAGAACCAATGATAAATCAAAATTTAAACTGAAGTTGTCCCCCAAGGATCTAGGAGGGCATTATACCTCCACCTAGGGGGGCCACTTTATTGGTTTAGCAATGTTATGTGGTGCACATTCCAATTCTGAAATGTGCACCACTAGAATAATTTTGTATGTGATGAGCTAGCTCCCATCTATACTTTAAATTTGTTTGTTTGTTTGTTTGTTTGTTACGTTGAGATCTCCTGGACCATGCGTCCCACGGTGGCATACTTGGTACCGTTGGAAAACTCTCGGCGAGGAGGGGTGCACGGGCTTTGTTTAGTGCTATTCCTACCTACGAAGTGAAAGTTATTGATTTTTGAGTTATTTTTTATTTTAAAAAATAAAAAAATAACTTTTACTTTGATTTTGCTTGTGGCAACGGCACAGGGCACACTACTCTAATGATGTTAAATAGTGTACCCATACTAACTATTTTAGAAATGCTATAAGTTTTTACTCTTCATGAATACTTTTATGGAGTGCATGGATCCTAATAGTTCTATAGTTGGGAAAACTTTGTACCTATAGTTGGTAACTTCTACAATAGTAGTGTTTGTGTAATATTAAGCCTGAAAAGGTGAGTCACTGTTTTGTAACTTCTACAATAGTAGTGTTTGTGTAATATTAAGTCTGGTGAGCGCCTTAACCTTTTACCAGAAAGCGATGTTTCCAATTCCACAAATTCTGAAGCATCGCAATTTAGAAATGTGTCTATTCTTGTCAGGTACATTGCTAGAACTGCCTTTGGTTTAACGGAGAGAATCCTATTTGCGTCTCTTTAAGTATTTTAACATATTTAGGAACGTAATCCTTGAGAGATCAGTATTATGCTTTTGGAGAGATCACTTTGGGTATAAGAGCCAAGTCTTATGAGATCAAAGTTTTAGCACTATGTACGCATTTTTAATGCATTTCGAAGTGGAAGGTTGTGGACCACCACAAGAAGCTTTAAACAACCCCATGACCATTCAAAGATCAGTGGCCATAGACCTTTAGTGACTAAAGATATTTAGCTAAGTGATGCTTACATCACTTTATATTACGTACAAGCAAGTGTATGAATATATGGGTTGTTGGTACCAAGGGTCACTTAAAGGGCACATGACCCGGTTCCTAACATTTTTAGTATCAACAACTTTTAACATGAGGGTTCTGGTGTTCCATTCCTATTTTAGATGGTGGAAGGCGCATCGGCCAAATTTGTGGTCGTTGTTGATGAAACCAAGGTTGGTATTGTTACCCGGCTTTCCTTTTYGCTGCAAGAATTGAGAAGTGTAGAAGTGTGGTTGATTTGAAGATTTGCATGAGTTTGAGAATAAGATAAAAAATGAAAGTTGTGCTGTGCCATTTATGTTGCCAAAATGGCACAGGCTATGGTCCGTTTCCATCTTCTGACTGGTTCTCTTTGCAAGTACYAATAAAGTACTTGTAAATTGCGTAGTTGGTGAAGGGTCTTGGAGGCAGTAAGTTGGCTATGCCTGTGGAGGTTATTCAGTTTTGCTGGAAGTACAACGCKGAGCGTTTGAAGAATCTCCCAGAAGTTGCTGGCTGTGAGGTACTTTGATTCGGCACTGAAGGCCTTTGACTGTACTTTGACTGTATCTTGTTCTATTATATTTTGTACAAATATTTGAAAAAGAAAGTAAAACTCCACTGTAGTCAACATTTGATTATCAAGGGCCTGAGCACTAAAACGACTCTACACCCAATTCTCCACCCCAGATGATCACAAGGCATGCCATTATTTGAAATTCTTTTATCTTTCGGCAATCACTAGTGTTGCATGTAACAATGAAATTAGAGACTAGCTAGGGCTTGCAGGAGTGAATGAAGGTCATTTACAACGCTCCACATTTATTAKCACATTTGCATGCACCTTCTTGTGACATGACAATCGGTGATAATAATAGTGCYGAGTGATTATGTCGGCACACTAGCTAGGATATGGTGAAAGAACAGAGTGATATTACAGGAGGTGTTATTTAAGCGGTCTGGGTGTATCTTCAATGCAATTAAGGTGTACGCTTAGACGGTTAGAAAATTGTACCTACTTAWTAAGCCTCCAAGTGCTTCACTTAATATTGCCCTTTTCCCAGGTTAAACTGCGCATGGATGGAGACAAACCGTATGTGACGGACAATTCAAATTACATGGTTGACCTCTATTTCCAGGTAACCTGATTCTCTGTACACAATCAATATTTTAAGGATGGCCTTGATATGAAATATGGCCTCCTAGTTAGATTGAGC
>VACF01000969.1:0-39086 GCA_006891605.1 Pleurozium schreberi | reverse complement strand
AGTTTGGGGACAATCTGAAAATCTCCGTCGTGCCTCATCAGTCGTCTGCTGCCACATGACAAACAATCCAGAACAAGCAACGAGCAGAACAATCCAAAACATTAGAAAAAAAACAAGAGTGCTGGATGTAAGGTAGCTGCATGAATCAGAGTGGATTAATAAATTACAATCTAAGCTACAGGCAATGCTTTCTGGAGGAGAACTTAAATGAGAACGCTTAACCTAATTGACTCTATATGCCATCTCACATCGGTGAATGCTATCTTTCATGCCCTAGACTAGGTCTCGTCCTTTGCGACTTTCCCAACTTGCGTCCACTGTCATTATTAGCGCCAGCCTTGATGTAATCTGGCACCTCTAACAAGTCCGCCTCGTAAATGCTTCGCAACGGCGCACCCACCATCGGTTGATGCGGAGGACTCAGGGCGTCGTAGTCGGAGCTATCTATCCACATGCCAGTATCGTTATGTATTGTAACCTGAGTCGTTGCGAACTCCARCTCTTCTTCGTCCACCTTCAGATTTATCTTGTTGAACTTGTACTCTGTCCCTGATGCTTCACTGCTGCTCCAATTAGTGGTCCCATAACCCGGATCTTGCGATGAGCTCATGTAAGAGATTGGATGACTCCGATCTTGTGATGAGCTCYTAYACGAGGTCTCACAAATTTGATCTTTTGATGAGCTCACTGGTTCGACGATGGCTGGGACGTCCTCGGGCAAGGGAGTCTTTTCGTCAGGCTSTTTCGCTTGTGTGTCTGCAGTCTTTGCTTCAGCTGCTCTCTGCTTCTCTTCCTGGTATTTTTTGAACTCCAGCCATTCAAGAAACTCGGTTCTCATGGTGGTGTTGAGTTTCCCAAGCGTAGGAGTGGGCTTGCTTTCTTTCTCTTCTTTCTCCTCCTTCTCTCCTTTATCCTTCTTCTCCCCTTTCTCTCCTTTCTCCTTTTTCTCCCCCTTCTCCTTTTTCTCCCCCTTCTCTTCTTTCTCCCCCTTCTCCCCTTTCTCTCCTTTATCTTTTTTCTCCCCTTTCTCTCCTTTATCCTTTTTCTCCCCTTTCTCTCCTTTATCCTTTTTCTCCCCTTTCTCTCCTTTATCCTTTTTCTCTCCTTTCTCACCCTTCTCTCCTTTCTCGGACTTGTCCTTCTCATCTTTGCCCTCCTTGCCCTCCTTGTCTTTTTTGGCTTCCATGGGCTGCAACCTCTCCTCGATGTCGCCGCTGAAGCTGGCCATGCGGGTCTCGAAGTAGCGGCTGGTGGTGAACGTGGAGTGGATCTGACCCTCGATGTTCCACCGTAGCTTCTTGCCTTCCATGCTCTTCGGGAATCGCCACATCATGGTGTCGCTGAACTCAGTTCCCGTGAAGATGACGCCGCCTTCGCTCGTGAACGGGAGCTGGTCCAAGGGGTTGCCGGGGACGCGCCGCCCCCAATTCCACCGAGAATTCGTATCCGCCATGCGGTGGGGGTTGGAGCGCTCGAATGCGATTCCTTTCATTGATTGCAGCGTCCACAGGAAGCTGCCCCCGCGGTCGTCCGCCAACGGAATCTGCTCGAACCGCCACGGCGTGGACTTCATGGTGGAATTGATGCTAACGCCGGCACTTGCTCGAATTCCCCCACTCAACCCTCGGGTGGCGCCGTCGTTCGCCCCACTTCCCAAGGAGAAATTCTCCGCCTTKCCTATCTTGTAAGTATTGTTGGAGGAAGAGTTCGTCATCGTCACGCTCGTGCCTTCTTGCGTGTGTGGCAGCACGGACAGCGATACCACGGTGGGGAAATGCCCCATACACATATCATCCCAACGAGAATTCTCAGCCTTGAATCTCACGTGCTTCACTCCCACCGTAACCTGAATAACGCACATGCACAAACAAATCATCAAAAGCATAATCATTGGAGTGAAGCATGAGAAAAAGAAAAGAAAACCTTGTCACAGATCCTTGCAAACACTTTAGCATTCAATCGTCGGAATCCGCATATATACGAGCCAAAGGTCATCAGAATCCAGTGTCTACCTGCAAGAARTTCGGCTGCGCTTCCACTGCCGCAAGGAGCTGGATGTTCACCTTCGCCTTCTGCGGGTACAACAACGTCAACTGCTTGTACCTCCGAAAAGGCTCCTCATCCTGCAGTGCATGCTCCACTGGCATCATCAATAGGGGTACTTCCAATTGCATCTCCCATAAGCCATTCTGTGCCTGGGCAACGCATCGTGGTTTCCCCGCACCCGGCCCCGAGGGGCCGCCTCGTCCGCCTCGCTCAATATGCCCCCACAGCGTATAAAGCATCGCGTCATGGTAATTTTTTGTGCTGTATTCTTCCACCAACTGGTACATAAGCGTGTCCATCTTCGCCCTATCCGCAACTATCTTCTTTGCCTCATTACCAGGGCCCTTCCCTTTCGCCATTTCCAGATCACCCAACACCTCTGCAAGCGCATTATTATCCGCCGCTCTCTTATTCAGCAGAACTCTAAATACGTCGGCGTGACAATGAGAAGCAGCAACCACAGAGGTTCGCCACAACAGGTACGTCGTGTAGAATGCCCTCACAACAGCATGCAGATCCTTGTGTAAGCCTGGCAAACCGCGCAAATCCCAACCTCCGGATTGAAAAATTGGACCGCCAGGGGGCAACATGGCTTTCGTACTGGTCAACTTCGTCATCCAGCTTCCACTCGGATAGTTACTCGGGGGCTCCACGAATGGATACTCCGACTTATCGTTGTCTTTCCACCTTGTCGACACCATGTAACCCATCATCGCTGTGCTCGCCGACATGATGGACGTTGAAAGAATCTCCTCCACAACATCAAAGTGTCCGGCCTCGGCGGCTTTCAGCAACGCGAAAGCGTTGAAAAGACTCATAAGCATGCTCCCCCCGAGATTCTCGTTCATAATCTCCCGCAGACGTCGAACACAAAGCAAGTGCCCGCCGCGGCACGCCTGGACCAACGCATGCCCCACGGCTTGGGGCTGAACTTCCTCCTCCAAAAGGAGCCCCGCAACCGTGAGGCTCGGAAAAAGGATATCCTCCCTCCCGTTCTTAACCTCGATGCTGCGCCATGCCTCCCGGACGACAGGATGCTCGGACTCTGAGAGCGCGAGTGCGATCGCGGTGTCAAGCACCGGTGGTCGTTTCTTGTTCGCCGCGACTTTCTCAGCTTCGCTGAGCGATTCTGCCAGCGACATCAGACCCGAATCGGGGGAGTCGAACCCCATGCCTAGCTAACAATCTCGAAACCCAAAATTTTGAAACTATCYGGTTTGGGTCTGCAAATTGACGAGCACAAGATGATGAGCACTGCTGTCTTCAAGACCTCTCGCGCATGTATGACCGATGATCAGTGTCGGTAAGGAACGGTAAGTTCCGGAAAGCAAGCCAATTTGACAACATGTTTGGATGTGAAAGGTATGAATGTACCTTTAAAGTCGCGTCCTGGCAAAGGGCGGCCCGGCGAATGAGGAGCAGGACTCAACGATGATCAAGAGGCTGCAGTGGAGGTTGAATGTGGCCGGGTTGAATGTGACCGGGTTGAATGTGGCCGGGTTGAATGTGGCCGGGATGAATGTGGCCGGGTTGAATGCGATTGCGTAAGATCGTATCTAAGTTATCTTCGTCAACGAATTGCTCTAACTCTTGCTGCAAGAATTACATGAGCGTTGGAGCTCCCACTTTTCCGAACCTAGGGTTCAAAATACGGAATAAGCTCGTCGGAGACAACCGAGAACAATAATGAAGCGAAAAGGATCATGCTGCACAACCTTAAAGAGACAACTTGCCAAAGAACGAAATCTGCAAGAAATGAAAGAAGAAGACCTAGGCTGCTCTGCACCCCTGCCATCCTTACACGGAACCGTTGATTACACATATTACAAACAGGAAWCTWWTAAAACATGAATCCTATGAACTACGAGAAAAATCAAACTCGTCCTTCTATCCCTTACAAGAAACTCAACAGTAACAAAACATGCACTGCAGACTCCTACGTTCTAAAAGGCTGCGAAATCTACGGCCGTTTCTTCCACGCACATCACAAACCCCGCAAGGTTACTAACAGTCCAAAAGAGAATTCTAAGTAACCAAATTAAACTCACAACCTACCAAGAACCAGCCTAAGCAGACCGAAAAAGACCTACGCTGCGCTATCTGAAAAATGCCGCAAAATTGCATAAATCTACATCGCAGGAGATCGAGAGCAAGATCAAGATCAAGATCCAGGATTGCARTWCGGCCTCAAAACGCACAAGTTGSAAGARGTCCACRAATCCAACGCAATCCAGGATTCCGGGTGCAGGAGAACCAGTTCCCAAAATTCCTAAGCTGCGATACCTACGGCATTCTCCACTCTCTACGGAATCCTGGTGCACACGAACTTTCCAAAACAAGCTCAGAGCTGGCGAGCGCCTGTGAAGACGATCGAATGACAAATGAATCCGATCCAAAGCTTATTACTGGCATTCTACCACCAGTGGAAGCTCCGAAAGCTCCGAAAGCAAGGCGATCGACATTCTGGAACCTAGCATAAACCGAACATGTTTAACGCACCTGCATACATGGAGAGCAAAGAAGCGACGCTAATCTTCCGCCTCCAGCTTGCGCGCTTCCGTTTCAAGGTTAGTGGACAATGAGACATTGAGCCTCAATTGTAGATCTTGTAATTGGCTACCCAATTAGCCCTTTCATCCTAATTCAGTAAAAATTGTTCGCTAACTCCTTCAATCCTTCCAACCCCCATCCTACTAGACACTCTTAGAGGTTAGTTCATGCCAACTTCAAAAGCAGTTGGAAGTTATTCAGCTCCAACATTCAATGCAAATGATAAATACATAAATTTACTTCAAATAATGTATCGAGAATGTTAAACAATTGTGATTCATCCTTGCATAAACTACAAAAACAAACCTTTCTTCTTCTTTTAAGTATTCTAACTAGGGTGACTCTAAAAATGTGCTTGAGAACACCAATAGTAGCAAACTTGGCAATTATATGATGTTTGATGTTTCGCTAGCAAATTTGGTACGAACTCTGGCAAAATGAGTTCATTCTCCTCGAATTTCTTCTAGGCTTGTACACAGACCAATATTTTTGTYGAAATCTGGTGATACTCAGCCCCAAAAACAATGGTTGCCTGTCATGCTTGTGAGCATGATCATTGTAGGGAATGTAAGATCAAACAAGGCTCCGCAAACCTAATGGAGGCCCTCCGTTGAATGCCCTTCTTCCCAAAACCTCTTTATTTTATACTACAGGAGCACACGGATCAGGGAAATTCAATGAAGRACAAACAAGACAGTGAGTCGGTGCTATCAAATTCAATCCTAATTTTCAAAAGCAGGTATGGGGAAGCACTTATGATASCAAGCCAGGTACACTTCGATATGAAAAGCCGGCGTTGGATATTTGTGTACATTGAAGGTAGAATACAACCCACGAGATGGAGTTGAGCGAATGTACTCACCTAGATTGAAGAAATRAAGTGAAAACCGAATGTTCAGATGAAGGATGACTACAAATGTCCAACAGTGTGTCTCCGAAGCTGACTCACTGCTGCCGTTTCTACTACTCCACCCCACAGACTAGGCACATGTCAGCACGTCATTACAAAATGCCATTAACTCTGCGTTACTAGACATGCCAATGGAGGAGCCATGGACTAAGTCAAAGAGCTACGGTGATTCTAAGAATAGATGATTTCTACTAAAATAATCTAACAAACTCAACTACAATCTGTGCATGCACTTGCCTCAGGAACACACGGATGTCCCACCCTGTACTAATACAAAGGTCAACCCACATTCATCAACAGGCCTTCAAAATCTTATGCCCCTCGCAATGGAAACCTCACAWCCTGAGACTTGATGAACCACCTCCTTCGTCAACAAGCGATCTACCTCCTGTGGAAACGTGACAACAAAGTTGTGAGATCGCACACCAAAATTCTTTGCCCAAGAGCACATGCAGAGGCTCGAAGTAGCGGTGAAGACCACGGAAGTGGCCACTCCATTCGCGTTTTTGTACAAGTTGGCGCATTATCTTGGACCAGAAAGCTCCACAGCGTGCAGGTTRTCCGTTGAATCCACAATCCATTCGGACGTTCGGTGGGGTGGCAAGTCCATGTCCATATTTCGAACCACTTCCACTTTCTGCCACTCTTCCCAGCGTTCGGCTAAACCATCTCCTTCTAACATGCGCACAACATCACCCATCTTCGGCCGGTCCAAAGGAGAGCCTTGTGTGCACAGCAGTGCAACCTGCATCACCGAGTCAAATAATTGCCGCACAATGTTTAGGAAAGCGTCGCCTATGAGGTAGAGAATACCAAACCTGTTAATGATCTGATCTCATCTCCTACAATGACTCYTCTGACCATCAGCAACTCGTCTATTCATACACTTGATTGCACTTGTTAGCAAGTCATGTCAGAATAACTTTGCGAAGTGTATTCGGCCGCTGATCTTTGAATGGAAATGAGGTTGCCCCCTGTCACTATTACTAGTCGCCAACCTCCAACTTTGAAATTGCATAAAAAATTCATACGTAGGGTAAAAAGTTCATCCCAACGGATTTGGTCCTTGTACCCAACGATCTCTCCACAACTCAATACGACTTCCACATATCCCACTCCTATATACGCRAAAATCATCCGCTTAAGTGGCACAATTAAAATCTAATTTCAGCTCTAAATAAAGGGATTGCAATAGGACTGAACTAACTAATATTGAATGATGTTTAGGGACTGCTCAACACAAACCCTACGGACTGCCAGATTTGCACAAGACATCCTTGGACCCTGCGTTTCAGTCTAGTGCATGGTACCTGCTGAAAACTCAAAAGGTCTAAAGGGAAATCCAGAATTTACCTGAATAAGCTCTTCAACTTCCTTCTGATCATAATTTTGCTTAAGATCGGGATCTACCAGAAGATCTACCTTGCGCTCTCTYAACAACCCTTTCACCTGATCACATGATCAAAGACAAAGAGATCAACGTCAGACTGATGCTCACAACAAGTCCGCTAATAATTGATTTTCATAATTTCCTTACACGGTCTCATAAAGCAGCGGATGATGATGAATGTATGAAAAACTCACCCAATCCAAGAGCATGACATCATCATCGTTGGCCAGACGGGCCAAGTCAAACGCACGCTGGCCAGTAATGAGTTCCAATAACATGATTCCAAACCCAAAAACATCTGTTTTCTCGGATGATTTTCCCGTTGAAAGATACTCTGGTGCAATGTGGCCAATTGTCCCCCGCACAGCGGTTGTGACATGGGTGTCTTTATAATCCATAAGTTTCGCAAGACCAAAATCTCCCACGACTGCCTCAAATTCYTCATCCAAGAGAATGTTGGCAGCCTTTACATCACGATGGATGATTTTTGGATCGCAGTGATCGTGCAAGTACGACAGCCCTCGGGCAGCTCCCAACGCAATCTGCTTCCTCGTCCGCCAAGTTAGAGCAGGCTCTCCATCCACACGTTCTGCGCGTAACAGTGATATTTTAGAAACTGTCAAAATGTACACCATGCGCTTTGCAAGAAAAATGCGTCATTGAAAGGTTGATCCCTCATTTATGGCTCACCCCATCTGTCAATCTCCACGTCCTTGGATTGACCTGTGACGATCCAGAATGATTGAATGTTGTACGATTCGGTTTATGGATGAGCATCGTAGCTTTTCAGAAACTAGAATAAAACTAAAAAAAGAATAATCCAGTTGCCAAGACACACTGCAATCAAGATGACAAAAGCGGAAATTCAGGACACAAGCATATGTACAAATGACACTTGAAAAGCACTGGAATCATACCTCTCAGTCGAGAAGCGACGCTTCCATTGGGCATGTATGGATACACAAGCAAACGTTCCGTAGGGGTCATACAAAAGCCACGAAGTCGTAACAAGTTCCGGTGCACTGCCATACTAATCATCTCAACCTAATGCACCATGCAACTTCGAAGTTAGTACCAAATCCAAACACAAGAGTTTCCTCAGCAGTTCATCAGTACCCTATGATCGTGGACTACTAGCAGGAATATTTTCAACAGAAACAGTTCTTGTAAAAACGCCGAGAGGAAATTCTGGGCCACGTCATGTTGAAGGTTAGACAGATATATATGGTTAAACTAGCTTATCAGCACTTCTTATACATACCTCAGTTTGAAACTGCAGCTCTCCCCCAGGACTGCGCTCTTCTTTCAGGCGCTTGATGGCCACTAGCGTTCCATCTGCTAGTCGACCTTTGTAAACCTTTCCAAATCCACCACGACCTAGGATATTCCTGTTGCTGAAGTTGTCAGACGCCACCTGGAGCTCTCTCAAGTTAAAGCGTTTGAGCTGTCCTAAGTGCACCTCTGGATCCTCTTCCGCTGCAATTAAGGAAAAACAATCTATTAGAAAAACAAAGATTACTACTAAAGATTGCATCATCAGCTACATTCTACAAGTATGGTTCATGTGCTGGAGAGAGAAATATGGTACAGGCATCATCGAGGATAACTCCTCTGAAGCACGACAACTGCAGAAATCCAACAGGAAGTAATACATCAACACAACAGCACGAAGAATCACCATGGATTTCTAAACCTAGGTTTTGTCACAGTTGAAGATTCTTTCATGAGATACATCGGAGATGCAATACTCACAGTTGAAAGGGACTCTAGGCTCGTGATTTGGACTCCAGTACTTCAAACTTCAAAAATTCACAACTAATTCACGCGGWATCCAAATAATACATTGAATACTGCGGTGAAATCCTCCCAAAAATGAGCGAAGACCTACAAAACATAGATCCCATTCTAATAATGATAACCACTCAATACAGCTGAAAACCATGGGGATGATCTCCTTCAGACAACACCACCATGAGGGGGGTAGCTGAACGTCGAAATCTAGCTTCAAACTTGCGCACTAGGTTATGGAGTAACTTGAACGGAAAAAAAAATGTGGTAACTTGAAACAATAGATTGTAGAAAGATTAAAAAAGAGCGACCGTACCATTTCACACTATGCACACAATGCCATTTCAACTGTACTGTCGTTGKATTATCAAAACAAAGAGAAAGAAAACAAAAGGAAAAACAGGAAATGAATTTACAAGCATACGGCGCTGTCTCGTTGCACAAGCATCTCAACCAAATAGTAAGACCAAACGCAAATGCTAGGAAACAATGATTCCTAATTTTCACAGATCATTCGAAGTCGGAGGGCATGCGCAGGGACTCGAAGTACAAACAACTGCAATTCGAACTACTGATGCCTTCAAAAGTACCAAAACTAAAGGAAGTAACTCACGAAAAAATATGTGACCAGAGGGATCTCCTAGCATGATATAAACTTTTAACGCACAGAAGAAGCAACGCTACTTTTAATTTCAAATCCATCGCATCTTTTCCGACCGWGCAGGCGTCCGTCCATGGCCAGCTGAGCGGGYYGAATGCTTCGGAAARCGTCTTAAATAAGACATTCCCCCTTCAGCTCATGTTGCACACAAAAGTAGGGCAGAGTAAGAAAACCCTAGACAATGCGAGCGAAAAAAAATGGTAGAAGTCACGAAGTTATTCAACTCTCTCTCCCTCGCCATGACTAACGAGTTGACTTACTGGTGACACCGGCCAGCCAGGAAGACATCAGTCCACGCAATCGTGACTCACCCAAATCTAGAGAATGCTCTGCTCTAATCCTCTGACGAATACAAATCCCATCGCCGAGGACACTTTTCCAACCCTAGTCGTGCCAGCTCGTAGTCTCACAACAGACCTATCTGGCATCTTTTCCAATCGCCAAGGAGTTCTGGATCCCTTTAAGAACTATTAATGCGACACTACGAATGTATGAATATTCCCACGAGAAGAAAACTGAGGTTAAGAGATAGAGAGTGTGAGAAACGGAACAGACCTTCAAGGTTGCCTAATATTCCGATAGGCATGAGCGCGATCAGGAAGAGCGGGCGCCACCACGCCACTTCCGGAGGCGCCATGGATAGCTACGCGCAGAACGCACGACGCACTCGACTCTCCTGGCTCCTCCTCCTACAGCAGCAACAGGAGCTCCTGTCCATGTACTACCGCACCATTCCCTGCAGCAGCTGATCCCATCAAATGCGCCATAACATGTCCCTGTTCACATACGCCTCGGCCTTTTCACACGTGCCAACCCTTATCTGCCATTCCATGGCCTTCCTCCCATGCTTCCCCTTTAGTTTCTCATGTGCAGCCTCGCCATGCCCCCTGCTCCCTGTCGTTCAAATTGCACACTCCTTTCGCTCCTTCTTTCTACAACCCTGACGTATAGAACACCACGTTYTACGCAACTAGAAAGAAACTAATCTCAAGCTCGTCGTCACCCGCAGAACGCATCGCCATAWCCTGCTTAATCAAAACCAAGMRCGCATCCTACCAATGCGATCAAAATAGCTTCTCCTTCACTAGCTGCGACGCATCCTGCACCATAGTAGCACCGAAATCGACAGTCCTCCACCGACCGAGCTTGCGGACTACATGAGGTTGGAGAAGAGGTGGGACAACATGCGATCCTCAAGGTTTGAGAGCTGCTTCGGCGATGGCGAAAGAACCCAGTAAGCTGCAGCAAGCAGAGTGAGAGAAACGATACGGAGACGAAGACAGGGAGGCCAGGCTACAATGGTGCAGGCACGGCAGGGTGCCCTGTAGCAATGGCGCAGTGTAGCTGGGGGACGACTGCTGAGGACAGAAAAAAGCTGCACCAGCAGCGGCAGGAATGCCCAGTGGACGCCTGGAGGACTGGACGACGAGGATGGAAGTGGTTAGTTGGGGACGACGATCGTTTCATTCYTTTCGCTCAAGTATAGACGATGGTGTCGACGAAGCGTTCTGTCGCGTTCAGTCAACGAGGAGACGACGACCGATCTTTCAGTCAAGCTCCCGGATATTCAGTCTTATTGGGCTCTCACTCAGCCCGGGGAAGAAGGAGGAGTGAGGCAGTAGTTCAGACTAGTACGTTAACCCCTAAATGCCCAAATGTCCAAAGCCTATTTTGAACACCTTTGATTACTTTCCAAACCAATAAAGAAAATATTTTAAAGATTTCATCAAAAATTACATAGAAAATTTGTGTGTATTTACGTGTTAGAAGAAAGACAATTTCATATGGAAATGGTCATACATATGAAAATGTCTTCGAATACTTATCATAGTACTAATTAAAATATTAGAAAAAATCATGAATATAAAAAATTGGTTATAAATTTTTTTAAATGATTAAACCTACTATAACTCACTACATGGTAATGATTTTAAATAATAGATGATCATAGATTATAGATTGTTCAATTACAACTATAATCGTAATAAATAATAAATAATAAATAATAAAATAAATAGTAAATAGTAAAAATAATGTATGTTAAATTGAAAATAAAACAAAATTTTATTTAATATACTTTTATTTTGAAGTTTTGTATTTGTAGAAAATAATAAAAATTAAATCAACTCTAGACAATAAAATTGGTTAAATCAACTATAAATTATAGAATTATAGTAAAAATCATTAATTAAAATATAATACATAAGTAATAATAGAAAAATGAAATGAATTATTATTTATTAAAGCAATAGCTATGAAGATGATAATTATTAGGAAATATTGAATAAAACATTATGTATACTTGTTACTAATGAATATGAAGAATTACAATGAATTACATTTTCAAATATATGTATGAATTACAAGGAATTATAAGTAATAAAACCAGTGATAATATTGAGCATTTTTTAATAAATGATGAACAACTTAATAAGCGCTCAAACAAAATACAACAATATAAATGTATTAATGTAAAATAATATCATATTAATGATTGGTCATTTATGAAAAATTAAAGGTGAATTAAAAATAAAAAAATTTTATTTTTTATTTTATTTATTTATAAAAAGAATTAGATAAGTAAACAAACATGATGATGAATGCCAAAGACAAAGCACAAAGAGAAATCCAAATCTAAAGTAGGAACCTACTCTTGAAAAAAAGATTAATAACAGCATATAAATTTATAGAATATTGTAGTACAGTTTTTAAATATAATAGGTATAAATTCCTTTTTGTGAATCCTCTTCATGTATAAGTTGATAGATTTTGACAAACTTCACCCCATCCAATTGCAATGATAAACAAATAAACAATTAATAATAAAATCAATTACAAATTAGAAAAATGATGAAATGAACTATTATAAAAATGGTCATTATTAGAAAATACTAATTAAAACATTATAGCCAAATCAACAGTTCCACATAGATTAGAAATTAAAAGAATATTGAAGTTCTTGAAAGTCTAAGGATTAAAATGTTAATTAAAATTGAACTTAGACCCACTCAAAAATATCAATTAACAAAGTGAATTTTCTTTAAGTTGAGATGAAAGTTATGAGGCTTTTTAGTTTGCGGGCAGTTATGGAATCCCTACACCAAAAAAAACTTTGAAGTCCTTTATTTTACTGAAATTTAAACATTTTAGAAAAAAAAAAATAATGCTACTGGATGTAGATTGTTTATTACAACAATCCAACCATGTGGATTGAACTTTTTTAATTTTATAACTATTATATCAACAATTTAGTATTTTGAATTATTCTCTACTTCTTTCTACTTACTATTGTTTTCCTATATGTTGTACAACTCCAAATGATCTGAAAATTTTCATGTATGTGGCTAACTTGCCCTGAAGAATGAATCCAAAGAAGCACAACCATTTTGGACATATTTTCATAATGATAAGACCTTGAGAAGTGCAGCTGCCCGGTTTTTTGCAGGGCCAAAAAAAAGGATTTTTGCCACTTCAAATGCTAATATCTTGCAATCTACGTGGTGGAAATTTCTGAAATTTTTTCCACATATTCTCAAACTAGATTAATACAAGATCCTACGGTTACATGTGTCAAAAAAATGATATTTTTGAAAAATTTGGTACTTGTACTAGAAATGACAGTTTTGAAGCATTTTTGGTGAGAAAATAGTCAAGGAACTTTAGGGGTTAATAACTTGAAGAAAACGGAAGAAAAGATGCTGACCTTGAAAATATATTTGTTATATTCAATGGTAATTTTCAATCTCAAAATATGGATTTTCAACAAGTGCTTCAACTACTTGACTTGACTTAATTATATAAGGTTATACATTAGAAGATTTCTATTTTTTATCAAGTGCATTTTCCCAACCAATGTGAGCATTTATGGTACATCCTACCCAATTAATGCACTAGATGTATGATAGGTATTACAATCTTTGTTCAATCGTATAAATAGTGATCCTAATGTATTATACACGTTGATACACTTTGACTCAAAATCATTTTTTATGAAATTACAAAGTTTTCTTGCATTCTAGTGTATTTTAATTGTAAATTGTAAAAAGATTTATGATAAAATGAAAAATTTGAAGTGYAYTAGAAAAATCGTCCACAAAATGAAATRCAAACATTTATATTAAGAAATRCAATAAGAAACMATGTCAAAGAAATATGTTTGRRGACCTTAAAAAATACACAAGTGCTYTTATATTTGTCAATTGCTAAAAYGATAGATATCCAATYATTAATCTAGTTTYTTTACTTGAAAAATAKATTGTASYAGAAATTGATATCAATTTMAAGTYTCTTCTAGGATACAATTCACTTATAGTATGCTTGTGCTTTATGTTTTTCAAYAGRCATATTCAAAAAATYKTTGCAGTTTTTCACTAYTTTATMAAAAAAAATCTTAATAAAAARTTCTCYAAGATATTACRATATGAATAATTTATTGTATTGWATTAGGAYTCTATSTCTATTTTTCKAAGTTTTTAAACAAAAAATTACTAATATGCATTTGTACACCATATCAACCTTTTATACATTTCAAATTCATGAAATTTTTGTACAAAGTCACGTGCATATTTTCTACTTTACAATTAGACAGGTCTAAGAAAATTTGGCCTGTAAGTTACATCAAGTTCCTAAACAATTGACCATCCATCTATRAGAAGWCATAWGTTGTACAAATAAAATTGGCARCATGCATTGGTTCTTGAAATTCAAAGAAAAAAAATGACTCCGTCTATCAATATGCAAGTATAGTGTATGTGTATGTCATATACAAATACACATGCACATATTGTACAAATAATTAATTGTACTTCTATTGTTTGCTGAAATGAAAAATTCCACTTTATGATCAATTGTAAAGAATTTCCATTCAAATTTTTGGATTTACAATTTTTTTGGAAAATATGACCTTTAGATGTAATTTGACATGTATCTTCGTTTTGAATATATTTTGAAAATCAAATATGGGTAGTTTATTCAATACATAGTGATTAAATTCTTCATTCAACATACTCTTCATTCACACTCGCAATAGGCAAGAGTTACTCTTGTTCTTCTTTTGATTGTAATCACATACAACACTACACACAATCATAAACWTACCAAGATCCAAAATTTGTGCCATCAAGGTGATTTTTTGAGAATTAAATACATCTTTGACAACTACATATCTTAAGCTTTTCAGATGTTGTATAAGAATGAAGACAAAGAAGTAAAGTCTTAAAGACCACTAATGACTACGAAGTATTTTCAAATGTCACTCCATTCTACTCATGCAACCTTCAAAAATACATTAATGAAACTGTTTAGTTTCATATAAATTAGTTTCTAGAGCCAAAAATAATAAATTGCTAAATTATCACTTTCTGTAAGTTGTTGGAGGAACTTGTAACCAATCAAGCTGCACCATTTATGGATGACATGGCAATAGAAAACTCAACAATATCACTTAATAAGTATGTTTAATATGTCTTAAGAGATTATAAAGTTTGATCCTAATAAAGATATAAATTTGAAAGATCTTCAAATCTTTTATTCTATTTTTTGTATGTCAAATCAAACATATTTTCATGTAATAAATTTGAGGAAAAAATATAATCAATGTACTCTATTCCAAAATGTATGTTAAAAAAAAATTCTTGATCTTTAAAGTCTCAACGTCTTTTTTATCATCAAATTCCACTCAAAATTGCCATTTTTATTGCAAACTGTAAAAAAATATAGAAATTGTTTATTTTGTATACCTATATTATAGGATCTAAAATCAGACTAGTGTAGGAATTTGTAGAAGAAATTTCATAAACTTTGACCAAGTGAATTGCAAGACATTTGCATTAAAAGTGAAAAGAACTATTTTTTTCACCTTAAATGACTAGATTTATAGACTTTGAATCTTCTTAGCTTAAGTTTTTTGCACTATCAATGTTGAATAAATTTTTTTTTATGAAGAACTAAATTGAAAGTCTATCAGAAAAAATTCAAAAAATACACACTTGATTTTTATTCTTTAAAAGATTGTTAAACAAAAGTAGGTACAAGATTAAATAAAAGTGTAATTTGGTGATAGGTCTCTGATGGAATTGAAGCACAATATTTGTTCCAACAATGAGATTGTTCTAGTTGGAGTGGTGGTGTTCTGCATGTTGAAGAAGTATAAACAAAACGAAGTGAATGAAGGTCTAAGAGCCATAGATATGGAGAAGACATTGAAAGAGCTTGTTTTGGAATGTGAAGGTACAATTTACACTGGATGATATCCTCAAAACTGCAAAGCATGTTATGAAGCAAAAGAAACAAACTATGAATGACATGATTACTTCAAATATACAAGAAAGAAAAAAGATTGGAGATGCAAGTGAAAGAGATTAAAATGAAAATGCACATGGAAGAGTTTTTTATATTGAGCTTATTGATCTATCACTAGTAGAAAACTCAATTTTTATGTTGATCCGGTCACTTTTTAACATAAATCTGTTGATTTCAATAGATTTTTGTTGTCAAAAAGTAACTGGATTTGCGCAATCAAATCAATAGAAAAATTGAATTTTCTACAAGTGTTATTTCTATAATTATTGGTTAGTTAACTCATAGATTGGTTGATCAATAGTTATTTTTATCTAGTATTTACTTTATTTAATTGACTATAAAAGGCTATAAAGGCAATAGGAAGAAAATAGATATATTATATTATGAAATGATGATTATGTGGGAAAATAGGATATGTGAGGGTTGAGGGTGTTGTGAGTACGCTAAAGCAATAGCAATATTCTCTTTTATTTATAAAGATTGTTGTTGAATTTTTTTTTCTCTTTTACAAACACTAGTACAACTAGGAGCCCTATGCTTTTTTGGACCGACCACAAAGCTCACAATATCTTTGATGAACCCAACGTGATGTGGGCTAACTACTAGTTCATGTCAAGTTCACCAAAAATATTGCAAAGTTTGCGGTCAGTCCAGAAAAACATGGGGCTCTTGGATGTGCTAGTGTTTGTAAAAGAGATTAAAAAATTCAACAACAATCTTTATAAACACAAGAGAATATCGTTGGTGCTTTAGCATACTCACAACACCCTCAACCCTCACATATCCTATTTTTCCACACAATCATAATTTCATAATATAATATATCTATTTTCTTCCAATTGCCTTCATAGCCTTTTACAGTCAATTAAATAAAATAAATACTAGTATAAAAATAACTATCAATCAACCAATCTATGAGTTAACTAATCATTAACAATAGAACTAATATAAAGTAAATATAATTGTCTATTTTTAACTAATAGACGGCCCACATCACAACAACGTACAACGTACAACATAAAGGAAATTCAATAAACTCCAAAAAGAAGAGAATGGGTCTTGTTGTTTATCCAAAATTTGTTCAATCAAGGCATGCAAAAATAAACAAAGAATAAATCTTTGAATTTGCAACTTGAATATGGTGCTTGGCAATGTGCCTTCTCTTCAATTTCAGTGTACCTAAGGCTTATCCCAAATAATTCTAACCATTAGATAAAAACTAGTTGTGCAATGGATTCCTTGCACCCAAACTTGAATTAGAAATCATTGATATTTTTTTTCAAAAATAGGCTATATTGATAAATACATACATCCAAAAATTAAATAAGTTTAATAATAATTTACTTGAATATGCATTCAAAATTTTGTCAACACCAAAATACAATGCCGCAAATGTTTACCTCAATTGTAAGTGAACTTTTCAAATTTTACATATTACTATATAATAGCTTTAGAATAAATAGCTACTCAAAGAATATGAGGAAAACATGAGATCCAAAACTCATTAAATGGTATTTTAAATAATTGCATCTAATTAAGACCCTTTTCTTAATCTCTAAAGTTCGATTGCCCCTTTGGGGACACTATGGATTTTGGGCAAGCTTCTATGGTCTTAATATTTGTTTGAATTTCTTGAATTTTTCTATAAAGTTAGAAAAATACAAAATATATCCAAAAATATAAATTTTATTTCAATCATTATCTAGAAGCAGAATTTAAAGCACAAGAAACCCAAATTTTAGTTCAATAGACAAAAATTAAAAAAATTAAAAAGCTTTAAATTAAAAAACTATAAACTTTTGTTGTATATAGATTCTATTTTTAACTACATGGAAAGCTTTCGATTCATTCCATTTGGATTTATTATGCAAAAGTTATGGACAATCTTATTCTCTAGCAATTAAAACATCTTTTTCAAATAATAACTTGTAAAATTCATTTTTGAACTCAATTTTCACAGCTTTCCAAAAATATATGTTTTACAAGGTTACGATTTCTTGCTAAAACAATCTTTCTATTGAAAATAGTGTGTTTAGTCAACTGCATCTTAGAACTATTAATGATTTTGTTTTTCCTTCAATCTTAAACCTACTTCTACTTAACAATTTTTTAATGAGTGAAAACCAAGTTATTTTTTCTCAATTTCCTTTCTAAGTCTCTGAACTCAAATTTTCATCGTATAAAAATAGAAATTGAAAATCACTATAACAAACATTTAAAGTTAAGAATGTCATAAGCCAAAAAATGTAGTTGAGCAAGGTACAATAAATTTATCTCCTTCCATTTATATGCAAAATATCTTGCAATCCACATGGTTAAAGCTCTTGAAATTTCTTCCACACATTCTTACACTAATCTAGTACAAGATCATACGGTTAGATATGCAAAATATATGTTTGTAGGTCATTGCAAGAAACATTGGTCCTATTTTCCGTCACAAATAGTGTTGCTCTCTTGTAATCTTCAATAACTTTTGAACCATAAACCCCATAAACTTAAATTTTTTTTTATTGGAGATGCCTAACTTGATGATAATTATATCTTTTATTTTTCAAAAAACTAAAAATATGAATTTATATTTAAAAATCATTTTTGCTAATTTGTCACACTTTGAGGTTTAGAGTTTTTCACAACGTTAGGAGTCACTAAATTTAATGATTTGAAGCTGAAATTTTCATGGTCTATTAACATAGTACAAAAGCATTTACCTACCAAAGGGAAACTAAAAATTAACTATTTTATGTCCTCCACATGAGTGCAAACAACACTTCCATTGCGTACAATTTCAAAACATTGATGACGGTTTTAAGACCATTTTTTTGGTGAAATCTCATCACTATCAACTCTTCCCAAATGGCCAATTTTTAATTTTTGAAAAAAAAATTCCTATTTTTTACAAGTTAATATGTCAAAGTACCTATTTTCATGAGATTTTGCACTTTTCTAGTTCACCTACTTAGAAAAAATTTCTATGCTTTTCCTTCCTAGGGTTCCTTCTTCTTAAAGGTGTATACATTAAACACATTTTTTGTATTTAAAAAAAATTGTTTTTCTAATTTTAAAGTACTCCCAAAAAGTCATGAGTATTGTAGCCAAAGTGTACATAAAACGGCACGTGTTTCTTGCAATGACCCAAGGCTATTCATGAGAACCCATGTTTGTTTTTCTAATACACATATTTGAACACTTTGAAATTCCTAGTTTATTATAAGGTGTCCAAACAATCCTAGAGAAGGTAATTTAAAACACCCTTTTAACTTTCCACAAAATTCAATTAAAAATTAAGCAATTTAATGATAAGAACATTACTCAATTGCTTATTTGGACGCAATTAGATGTAGTTACCTTAGTAGAAGATACATGGTGTCTATAGAGTATTGTAGGCTTACCCTAAATAATGCACCATAGGGCATCTCTATTCATCCGCTCTTGCATCCCCATTGAATTGTTACGTGAGCAATGGTTGGTAAAAAGATGCATCCGGAAAAACATACCCCCTTTCAGTAGTCCAACTTATTTAAAAACCACATGCTTCACTTGTGTTTTAACCTTCAAAATTTTTATTTTTGGAATTTGATTTAGACTAAGATAACAAAGCTTGACTAGTTTTGTTTCAACTCCATTTGAAAATTATGAAAAAAATTATATTTTGAAAGACTTATTGCAATTGAAAGCTCCATGTATTAAAATCCAAATAACACAATATGGTGTGTTTTTCGTTCACATTTCCTTTTCTTAAAATGTATTTAATTTTTAAATTATAAAATCATGTTTCTCATTCTATCATTCATTTATGGTAAAAATTACAGATTATTTCAAAATATATTGTAATTTATATAATTTTATTTCCACCTTTAAATTTAAAAAATCACAATAATTTGATTTTTCTATAAAAATTATTGAAAAAAATAACATAAATAGAAAATGAATTTTTCTACTAGAGAAAAAATATCAAAATTTTATACATTGATTAAATAAAAGGATAAATTTGGTTCAATAGTTGAATTTCACTTCAAGATCTCTATTGTGGTTGTTTTGGGTGAAAAAAATAAAAGAACTACTTGAAATTTGTTCACACTAACCTTTATAGCTACTTGTACCTCTTGGAATTTTTTTAAATAATTTGAATTGTTTTTGCTATTTTTACTCATTTCTATTCAATTTTTGCAAAAAAAATTATAACAATTATAGATTTTCACAAAAAATATTTGAAAACTTTCACAATGATATAGAGTTTAGAGTTTCAAGAAATAAAAATATAAGATTGTTGTTTGAAAACAATTTAAAGGTTGAATTTAGCTTAGACATGATGTTTGACCATTTCACAATGGATCAAGTTCTTTTGGGGTTAATAGTGAGCAATTCCGTTTAATCGCTCTTCTTCTAACCTCATCCTCCACTTTGAAAAGTATAATCAAAACGTCATACCAAGCATCCATTGGATGCGGTACATTTAGTGTGCCCTTTCATGGCCCCCATCAAAATTAACGCATTTGGTGAGCTATTAACTCAAGGATAAACTTGGGGAGGAAGGACTACACTAAATAGTGAAATTAGGTTGCCCCTCATAAATTTCTTGACATTCCTTACTAGATAAATATTTATTGTTAATGTGCAAGAATATACAACTTTTGAATCAATTATTGGTGTAGTTGGAACTCATGAATCTCCATGTGTACAAATGGAAGTATTTGTAGAAATATTTATTAACTTTGATGGCTTGTGGAATAACTCTCTTGGGAGAAAGCAACTTAATTTCACTATTTAGTGTGGAAGAACTCTAGGGCAAAAACGATGTTGTTGAGGTAACATAGTAAAAGTGGCCTTGCTCTAAATGCAACCCTAAAAGCAACCACTAACATCACATAGATACATCACTACAAGGGAATGTATCTGAATTGATAGAAACTGGTCCGAATCAGCTAGTCCTAATTGACAAAAAATTGATAGATTTTTGTCAATTCGGACAATTTTCGGTCAATTTGGACAGAAAATTGTCCGAATTGACAAAAATTTGTCAATTTTTTGTCAATTAGGACTAGCTGATTCGGACCAGTTTCTGTCAATTCGGACACATTCCCTTGTAGTGTGCATTTTGCTTTTTTCAGTGTACCATAGTCTATATTTTAGGAGGTGGTTGCTTTGTGTGACCTCCACGTTTCAACTTCAAAAATTTGTAACTAATTCCACACATGGTCCAAATGACTTGAATTCAAATCTAGACAACTTTGCTACTTTTGTAGACACAATGAGTCAATTGAATGCCAAATTCCTTTGCACTTCTCTGACAACACTAATAATGGCGTCTATAGGGCACAAACCTTAGCAGTGTAGCTCCCTCCCCACTTCCGGCAGCACTCTTGTGTAGTTGCAGAGCTTTGTAGGGGTCCAAATCCCAGCCTTGCATTGAGGTGCTTTAGACAGTAAAAGCCAGAGTGAAAAGAAAGGGACGGGAATGGAAATTGCATGTACCATTGTAGTGACTTTTGATGAGCCAAGGATTGAGGATGCTCTTGCACTACTAGATGGTACGATTGAGATTTTCATACCTTAGTAACATTTACACTTATAATACTTGAAAAACAAGATTCAATTTGGCTTTAATTCTTCTCATTTGAGTAGGTTTACAAATAAAATTTGACCATGCGTAGGTTCCCGGCCTAACCATTATAGATGCTTCTACAAAAAAATCAACTACAATATAGAATGTAAAACGTGAAATTTGCGTGTTGTTGTCAAAGTCTAATAAGTTAACCCTTAAAGGACGAACCAGTGACCGTAGAAATCATCCATTTTGATACCATGAGAATCATTGGATTACAAAATCCGAAAGGAAGTCAAAAACTAGTAGATCTCCCATTTTCACAAAAGATTTCAAGGATGAATAGTTTTACTTTTGTCCTAAGCAGAAAGATTCTTTGTCATCCATTAGACACAAAACGTAAGCCTCAACATTTGTGGGTTAAGCACTACAATGCCTCCCATCCCATTTTCCTTTCCTTTCCCTCACAAGTTAAATGGATAACAATCCATACCTTAAGTTAGGCTGTTTGATTGTTTGACTATTTATTTGTTACATTGAGATCTCCTAGACCGTGCGTCCCCCGTTGGAAAGCCCTCGGCAAGCAGGGGTGCACATGCTTGGTTTTGTGGTGTTTGGACCTACAATAAGGTCATGTTTGTTATATTGAGACTTTTCGAAGTCTCATTTTTATCTTCGACTTGAAGATAAACCGCTTTATCTCTTTACTAGTATTTTTTTATAAATAGGTAACAACACCAACTTTTAGAACTTCATTATAGTACCACTATTTTAGCATTATTTATTTTTGGTTTGAGTAACTATTTTTTTGAATGAATTTTCCAATAATTAGCATTCTCTCTCAAAATCTGCAAAAAGTCTCAATTTAACGAATATGAAGTTCAATGTGAAAGCTAAAGAATTTGGAAGTTTTTATTGAATGAAAAAATTAGAAAATTACTTTTACTTTGATTTTGACTATGGCAACAGCAGAGGGCACATTGGGAATAATACTATCAAATGTTATATTTAGCCTGGCCAATTGATAAAATCCTTATTTATTTATTTATTTATTTATTTATTTTCCACGCATGATAGAATTCGCAAGTTTTGAATTCATATTTGCAATCATAGGCCCCAAATTAGCCAAGGGGATATACTATTTAAATTATCCCTTAAAAGACAGACCTATCACCGTGGGAAAAAGGTGGGTTGTGGAATGTGGACCGCCGAGTGTTAAACGATGGGAAGTTAAACCATGCATCACCTAAAAATGACATCAACACCTAAAAATTTGATGATGGGCATAAGGGAACCTATTAGCGTGGGCATGAATTTCGTTGGCTTTGTGTTACAATTTGCAGCACCTAGAAATGACAATACATTCAATGACCCTATTTCGTGCTTTCCAAGTCAAAGCACATCTCTACTTTCACGTTTACCCAAAAAAACGGATGAAAAATACCTTTTCTAGCATCCACTACAGTTGATTTCTGTTATCCAAAGGACCCGAAACGTCCTTGTCGTCCTTTAACCCCTCATCGCCGAATGGGACGAAAAGTGCCCTCCACAGTCTGCAGTTCACTTTGAAGTGCTCTAACTTTTGCATCCAATGTCGGAATTCAATAAAACTTGTTGGAAAAGTTGCGCATAGTAGTGTAGTATCTATGGTAAAATTTTCAGATCAATCCAAGACATATTGAGTTTCTGAAAGTCATTCGAAGTTCTCAGGTTCAATTTGGGTTCAGCACACTGCATTGTGATGGCTGCAACTTCGGGGGATTGTATCTTTTTCATCAAATGTTTGTTTTCAAATGTGTTTTTCAGAAAATTTCAGCACCTTTTTTCAAAACTAAAACATTATAATCTTTCAATCTATACGGTCAAATGACCTCMAATTTTTTCCACACCATCTACAACATGCACACTTCAATATTGTACGGTTAAGATCTTCATAACTTACTAAAATTTAGACTTTTAACACTTGCAAAGGAAGGATGCTTTTAAGCATGGTTGGAACTTCGGCGATGAGGGGTTAAGGGTTAATCAGACCCAAAATAGGGGGCATTTTATTTTACTTGCACACCTAAAATTACTTGGAGTGGCCGAACGAGGGGGCCAATCCACCCCGGCCCTAGAGTGGATTCATACCAGTGCAGTTCAGACGGATACCGGTAATYCTCAGTGCCCAGAAAAGCCACTGTAAATATCATCGAAGTAAGGTAGTCCAGTACTGTAGCCCTSTACTGTACAGTGCAGATTCCATACAGCTGGATTGCTCCAAACGTTGACCCCAGGAAAAAATGGTTCAACCTTTACCTTAGAACTTTGGACCAACTCAAGGAATTGTAGTTGAACGTAAAGATTCGGTTCAACCCGGGAATTGGGGGTGTGGGTTTGGTTGGTCGGTTGGTTGGACTCAGCAGAAAGACGGAGGCTTGAACCGACTTTGATCGTTGGAACTTTGAACCCAGGAAAGATGGAGGGTTGAAACTTGAGTGGAGAGGGTTGATCTTCTACAATACTTTGACTTCCAATGCTTAATTTTGAAATTTTTTAAACCAATGATTCTCAGGGTATCAAAATTCATGATTTCCATGCACTATAACAAAACATGGTAAAAAAGACGCACTCAACGCCAAGTGCATTTTTTTTGCCACGTTTTTGTGCATGCGGGCGTAGTGGGCAGTGACCTTCTTCTGCAATTTTCGACTGCAATTATTCGAATTCTGGAGCGTGAGATATATCATTGGAAAGGTCTTAAAATTACTTTCCAACTGTATATTCCACACTCCAAAATTCCAAAAATTCCAATCAGAAATTGCAAAAGAAGTTGACTATATGAGTAGAGGGGCTATGCGTGTTTAGAAAAAAGTGTACTATGCGCGGGGTTTTTTTTATCATGTTTTGTTATAGTGATGATGATCCATCCAGCATTTAAGGATCAACCCTTAACCCCTAAAAGCCCAAGGGGTTTGGACAAAACACAAATGTGTTATAAAATATAAATTCTATAACTTTTTTGAAGTTTGCATCAAAGAAGTTTATGTGAAGCACAAAAAGTAGAAGATATCCGTACGGTCAAAATTATAAAATTATTTTCAGATTCTCTTCAAATGAATTTTGAAGATATAACTTCAAAAATTCACCAAAAATACAATTTCTATCTTTAACACTTTGAATTTTTTTTTGATTGGTCAAAATAGTGGTTTCTATTGAATTGTAAGAAAATGCATAAGATCTGGTCATAAAAATTTCAATTCGTTCCTCAAATAGTAAGTTTTTCAACACTAGAAAGTTCTAAACACATTGTGCTATTTCTCTTATGATTTTTTTTTTACCGTAGTGATCTTAGTTTTGAATATAAATAATGAAAGACAACCCAATATTTTCAAGGAAAAAAAAAAAAAAAATTTTAAAAGTTTTTTTCTACATGAAAATTCTGCCCAAAGTCGGGCAGCAACCAAAAAATGGTCGTTTGAGCGCTTAGGGGTTAAAGGATGGACTGGTGGCCATGGACATCTTTCATTTGGATACCATGGGAATCATTGGTTTAAAAAATTTGAAAAGTAAGCATTGGAAGTCAAAGAACTATAGAAGATCACCTCTTTCTACACAAAATTTCAAGGATGAATAGTTGTACCTCTATCCTACACAGATTGATTATTTGTCATCCATTTGAAACAAAAACTCCGCCTTGACATGTAAGGGTTAACTTCTAAAATGCATTAGAGTATAGCATTTGAAAGACATACCCTGGTAATTGTGAAATCATCCATTTTGATATCGCAGAAATCACTGGTTTCAAAAAATCCAAAAGCACTCATCGGAAATCAAACTACCATAGAAGATCTCTCCTAGGAACCAATAAACATAGTATTTTGGAGTCTGAATTGGTCATAGGGGATCTTTTAAGGTTAACCTTGAAATCATGTTGAGGATGCAAAATGTCCTTTGGATGGCTTCACCAAATTCTGTAGGATGGAAATAAACATTGTTTCATCAAAAGTTTTTAGGAGTTGCTTAAGTACAATTTTAGTGAAAAGTATTACAAATTCCCTTAGGATAGTATTGTTGATTTTTTTAATAAAAAAGACACTTAATCCATGGATCACCCTCGCATCATATTTTGTCTATTTCTTGCTATTTACTCTTAATGTGAATTTTAGCCATAAAATTGATGTTTTTGGACTGCTTTATTTGAAAATTTTGAGAAATTCATAAATTTTAATATTCTACAGCATTTTGAACTTTTAGCAGACAACCATGGTTTGTTGATTTTTTAATTTTAGCTTGGCATGGTAACTTTGGTTTATACCATGATGATAAATACTATAATATACATCTATGGTATAAAAATTTCAATCCTTTGAGCATATTTCATACAATTGAAAATGAATTTCCTTCATTTTTTCTTCAAAAATTCATAGTGATTTTTAATTTTCTCCAAAAAAATTGAAACTCTTAAGATTCATAGTAGACACACGAATTTATCTTTGGAAAATAAAAACAAATATTTTTCATTCATATCTAATTGTAAAATGGAAAACAAACAAAGTAATGGACATGGATGCTTGAAATCAATGGTCATAGGCACGTTCTTCCAAGATCAAAACTTTGACAAGCATTGGACAACACTCTTTGGAAAGATCCATACCTCTAAAGTAGGTTGTTTGATTTGATTAGTTTCGTTTATTATGGTGAGATTTCCTGGACAATGCATCCTCCATCACACTCTTTCTACCGTTGGAAAGCTCTCAGCGAGGAAGGCGGAAGGGGGTGCTTTTCAAAGTTTTGCATCAAAGTTTTGAAATTTGCGTTACAAAACTAATTAAATGCAAATTCAAAGTTTAAGATCAATTTATTTTCTTTTAGGAATTAAAATTATKAAATTGTTTAAATCAGTAGATTAAATTGATTTTGAAATTGTATAATGTGTTTCATTTTGAGTATATCACACATAGTTTTGCTTATCCCTATCTATGTTGAAGGAACCAAGCACCAACTTTGTTTTGTGGCATTTAGACTTAAGGTGTGAAATTGATTGAATTTCAAAGTTTTTATTATTCAAAAAAACTTAGAAAATTATTTTTCCTTTTTTTCCAACTATAGAAACATCACATGACATACTAATCCATATTTTAAATTAGGCTATTTGTTTGTTTTGTTTATTGCAATGAGATCTCCTAGACTATCTGTCCTGCAATGATGTTTGCAATATCATCGAAAAGCACTTTACAAGGAGAGGTGTATGGGCTTTGTTTCATGATGTTCCACCTTATGGTGTAAAAATTATGAATTATGAATTTATTTTTTAATTAAAAAAATTTGAAAATTATTTTTACATTTATTTGATTGTAAAATACGGCATAGAGCACACTAACTACTGTAACTAGAGTAGGCAATCCATTCTCACCACCACCCTTTCCACAATATACACTGGTGTATTTTCAATTAGTTGTGGTTTACATTATAGCTTGCATAGAGTAGGACCAATTGGAGATTCTATGCTTTTAAAGTACACTTTTTGGAAGCAACAATTATTACTTTCATCAATTTTGGAACTAGCCTATGATGAGAATTAGAATGACCTATATAACAAGAATAAGTTTTACGTAATCTTTAGAAGAAAAAAAATCACAATAATTTTGTTTTTGACAAAAAAAAAATGTAAAAAAATTTCAAATCTTTTTGAATCCCATTTTCCTACATGGGGATTTCTTTTTCTTAAATTTTTAACAACCATATATCCCTTTTTGAATTTTTTTTTCTTTCGACACACCCATCCCTCAAATATGCCCAATTCCTTAACCCTGTAAGGATGCTGCAGATCACAGTGGTCTGATGGATGACTTCATTGTTAACTATAGAAAAAGAGAATGCATCTACTGATCCAAAAATTAGAGAATTTTGGTAACTACCTAGGTCATGGAGGGCCACGTCCTTACAAGGTTAACGTGTAAACAACGTCGAGGCCATTTAGTGGTCAATGAATAAGAGAGCATCTTTCTATATAGGACAAAAGTGCAACTATTCATCCTTAGAATTACTGATGGAATGAAAAGATCTTCTACATAGTTTAATTTTCTTAAACCAACGATTCTCACGGAATCAAAATTCATGATTTCCATAGTGACCCACCCAACGTTTAACCCTTAACCCATTAATGACTGGTCGACCACTTTTGGGTTGATATTGATACTTTTTCATTGAATGCTAGAGATTTAGAATGAATTTGGATACGGACAAAAGGGGACGGATGTGGGGAATTGTAAATAAAATGCATTGGGACAAGAATCAAGAAAATTTGTGCTAGCATGCGGTTTAGGGATTGAAAAAACTAATGAAATTTGGGCTGAGAATACAAAAATCTTCCAAAAAGGGAACCTTGAATTGCCACGAAATTTATTATGGAGGCCCAATCATTCACGCCAATTCTATTGGCATAGTCAAATCTCCAAAAAGCATCATGATTTGATATTTTTTCCATGTTTAATTAGAAATTAGAGAATGCCTTGTCCGCCCCCCAAATCAACTACGGTCCTTAATTGGTTAACTCCTAAAAGACCAAGGCATTTTCTGGCTCAAAAACCACTCAAAATTGTTGTGTAAACTACGTTCATCCAAGAAACCAATTTTGTTTTTTTTGTAAGTTTCACTATAGGGTCTTATACTTCACTTGTCTTAGAGCATGTAGTAAAAATTTCATGAAGTTTGACCATATAGATTAAAAGATATGGGCATTCAAAGTTGAAAACAAAAGTTTTTTTGAACTACAAACCTTGAGTTTAAAATTTCTTATGCTGAGAATTTGAGTTGAGAATCTAGGAAAAAAACTTGAAGAAAAATATTTGATTTTCAATCTTTGAAAAATTCTTAAGTAGAAGTAGGTCCAAGATTGAGCAAAACACTAAATTGTTAATAACTCTAAGATGGAGTTCAAACACCCAAATTCCAACGGCGAGATTGTTCTTACAAACAAACTTAACTCTACGCAAAAAGAAAAACTGAAAAATAGTAAGAATTTCATTAAAAAATGAATCCTACAAGTTATTTTTTAAAGAACATGCTTAGATTGCCCGAAAAACAAGATTGTCCATAACTTTCTCAATATTAGTTCAAATAGAATGAATCAAAGCTTCAGATGTAGACAGAAACATAAACTTTGAGATAAAAAATTAAAGTTTCAAAAATTCTTTTTTTTTTTGTCTTTTTTTTCTTCTGCCCAACGAACTGCTTTTTTGACATAGGGTGGCATAACTTTTGCTCCCGGGCACCGATTGAAATTAAAATTAAATTTTTAGAAAGCTAAAGTGATTTCTTACCTTCGAAAAAAAATTCAAAAAATAGTGTCAAAATTGAGGTCACACGAACCTGCCCGAAATTTCAAGTGTCTCCCTTAGGGACTTTGATCTTTTAGGGGTTAAAGGACGGACCTATCACCGCGGAAAAAATGTGGGTTGTGGATTGTGAACCGCTAAGTGTTAGATGGTGGGAAGTTAAACTATGCAGCACCTAAATATGACAACAAAACCTACAAAGTTACTACAACGCCTGAAAATTTGATGATGGGCATAAGAGGACTAGTCATCATGCTCATGAATATCCGTGACTTTGTGTTACAATTTATAGCACCTAAAAATGAAAATACATTCAATGACTCTATTTTGTGCTTTCCATGTCAAAGCACATCTCTACTTTCACATTTACCCAAAAAATGAATGAAAAATACTTTTCCTACATCCACTACAGATGTTTTTTGTCCTCCAAAGGAATCAAAACGTCCGTGTCATCCTTTTAGAATTTAGGAATTAGGCATATCTGCCGGATGCGTGTATTGAAAGAAAAAATTCTAAGAGAGAGGTATGGTTGTTGAAAATTGAAAATTTGCCCTTTGATTGGAAATGGGTTGCCATCCTATAGTGTCACTCATGTTATGGCCAACCTTAATCCAAGAAGGAAGCCGCCGACGTTTAGTGTCCGATGGATGACATAGTATGTTTCCATGTGGGACAAAAGTGCAACTATTCATCCTCCGAATTTTGTGTGGAAAGGGAAGATCTTCTAGAATACTTTGACTCCAAATGATTTCTTTTAAATTTTTTAATACCAATTGTTCCCACAATTTCAGAAAATAATGATGATTTCCACAGTGCCCCCCGCGTCCTTCTAGGGTTAACTGATGCTTAATTTAGAACTAAGTTAAGCTTAGTTGGCAGGGACATCAAATCCCACTGCCATACAGACAGATGCTGTTGTCTGAGCTGGCAAATTGCTTTCTCTGATAAGTACACTTACTGTACTGTACAAGGGAAGGACATTATTTTTCAGTGGTTCAGTCTGCCCAGCTAACTCTGCCCCCTCCACCTAAACYTCTAACTTTTCACCTTTTTATAATAAAACTGGAATTTTTTTTATCATGGCCTGGAARCGCATCTCAAAGTATTTTCAATGGATGCGCTTCCACTGTTCCAAAAGAATTTCAAGTTCTAATATTAAAAGGGTGGAAAGTTAGCAATTTATGGAGGAGTGCATTGACAAGTGTAAGAGCATCCCCACCAGGCTGGCAAAATGTGGGTGGGATTTTTTTGATTGGTCAAAATAGTGGTTTCTATTGAATTGTAAAAAAATGCATAAGATCTGGTCAAAAAAATTTCAATTCGTTCCTCAAATAGTATGTTTTTTAACACTAGAAAACTCTAAACAYATTGTGTTGTTTCTCTTATGATTTTTTTTTACCGTAGTGATCTTAGTTTTGAATATAAATACTGAAAGACAACCCAATATTTTCAAGGAAAAAAAAGAAAAATTCAAAAAAAAGTTTTTTTCTGCCCGAAAATTCTGCCCGAAGTCGGGCAGCGACCAAAAAATGGTTGTTTGAGCGCTTAGGGGTTAAAGCAAACCCAATTGTGAGATATGAAGTTGAGAGGTCATTTTCATAATGAGTCCATTGTCCCACTTGGATCCTCAAAAGGTATGGGACAATTTGAAGATGAGAGCTTGACCACTCATTGTGAAGACAAAGGAATTGTATTCAATGTTGAATTTCAGACCTCATTTAGGCATAGTAGAATGATTCTTTTTAGAAAACATTGAGCCAAAAAAGGTTGTTAAATCAAGCCTGATTTCATCTCCAAAAATCCATTTGTGATTTTGAATCTCCAATCAAAAGCTATGGACAAAATTCAGAGAGGGTGTTCAAAAATGTCAAATAAAACGTCCCTTCAAATTCTCTCTTAATTTTGTCCAAAACTTTCAATTGGAGACTCAAAATCACACACGGGCTTTTGCATATTAAAGTTAGCATGATTTACCAACTTTACTAAGTTCAAAGTTTTTTGGAAAAAATTATTCTACCAAGTCTAAAATAAGTCTAAAGTTCTACATTGATTACAATTCCTACCCGCAGTATTTATTTTCATTTTGGTCTAGTATTTTTTGTTTTTCATATGTAATTCCAATTTCATTTTCTACTTTCTTATATTTTTATTATTATTTTATCACCAATTTATTGTTTGCCCAATTTGGTTACTTTACCAAATCTTGCTTACAATAATTTTAGTTTAGAACCCGACCTATTTTTATCCTAGAATATTTCTTCTTATTTTTTTTGTAATTGCACTTTTCAGTTTTTCACCATGAATTCCCAATGTTTCCACAATTATCTAATGAAAAACTCCCTAATTGATAGTTATGGTTTAATCAAGAATACTAATGTTTTTGGATTTGTAAATTCACACATTGTTTATTATTCCCAATTTCTAAAAGGTGAAGACAAATGGTGGTTTGCCACATCCTCAAAAAATATTATTGGATAGCCTAAAATGTATATATTCATCAAGGAATTCAATAATTTTTGGTTGACTACTTTAACAATGGGACTTACCCGGTTATTTAACTAAATTTAAGGAGTATACATCCATAGCTGACATTAGTAGTTTTTGAGCATCCTCACTATTGTAAAACATAAGTTCTTTTTATTGGATCCTATTGACAAGCGAAAGAGGATTTCAATGCCCTTCATGTGCAGTTTGTGACATTGATATTTAGTTTTTTGTGATGCTTTCTAGTTTAAATGTAGATGTCACATTTTGTAATAATGGCTAAGCATACATTAGACTTTTGAGGATGAGGATTTAGTAAATTAAACACGCCTAATTCCATCTGCCACCAGATGGTATCACCTATGAGATATTTCTSATTATTTATTACAATATTGACAATTCTTTAGCATCATGACAATGCACTTTGATGAGGGGACACACCAGTGTGTGATTTAGCATAGGTAGACCCATACTTTACCAATTTTATCCCAAAAAACTTTGAAAAATCACGTAAAGTTTATTTTTTCTTGGCATGTTTTTATTCTACTTCTAAATGTCTTCTCTCAAACTTCTCAATCTCTCAAAAATATGTGAATGGAGTTGAAAAAACAACTTTTCCGAGGTATTTAGATAGCAAATTTTCTTGGTGATAGACATGTTTAATTACCTTAAGGTAGACCAACCCAATTCCGTTCACTGCCCAATTTTGTCTACAATAAATCCAAACTTGTTTATTTTTACACAAAATTAGTGCATTGATGTCATCAAGGGATAATGTGTGACCAATTTTTTGCTAGTGAGTACTTAAGTGCCATTGAATACAAAGGAAAGATGGTTATAGGACATTTGTTACTTCATTATATGGATGGTTCTATAATGTCACGGCAAGTCACTCCAAAAATTCACAAAAATTACAATCTTAATTGGAAATTATAAGTCAACTTAGGTTTGATTTGTTTAACAAGCACACACCTCATAAAAAAATGTGTCCCTATTGAAAGTTGGCCCTAGAATATTTTGATTGCAAATCAAGGTGGCAATAGGATTGTCTACCTTACGGTTGAAGCACCAATAATCAACCACTCCCACTATGCAACCTGTAGGGATGCAATATTTCCAATCAAGGCTAAAACAAATTTCCACCCCAAGTTTGGAATGCATTTTTTTCGTTCTTTTCAAAATTGAGACTAATATGATTTTGATACATGTACTGAATTGGTGAGCGAGAAAGTAGCTAGTGGGAAACCAATTCTCAAATGATTGGAGTTAGAAGACTCTAGACATTGGCTACTAGGCAAGGGTACATTTTGGCTCCCAAAATCCACAATTAATTCAATTTTGGGAATCAAATTTTGAGACGTTTGCAACCTCCATATTTCCTATCTTTGTACACAGGAAAAATTTCCACAAACTTCATACTACGTACAATCTCCTCCAAAATTGCATAATTCAAAAGCAAAGTCAAGGCCATTTTCCGGTCAATGAAGGAAAGAGCATCTTTTTGTGTAGGACAGAAGTGCAACTATTCATCTTCAAAATTAAGAGTGGAAAGGAAAAATCTTCTACGGTGGTTTGACTTCCAATGCATTCTTTTGGATTTTCTTAAACCTATGATTCCAAGGTATCAAAATTGATGATTCTCATAGTCGCCAACTCGTCGCTTAACCCTTAAAGGATGGACTGGTGATTGTGGAAGTCATCGATTCTGATACCGTGGGAATCACTAGTTTAAAATAATCTAAAAGTACTCATTGGAAGTCAAAGTATTGTAGAAGATCTCCCCTTTCCAAACAAAATTGCAAGGATGAATAGTTGCACTTTCTGTCCTACTCAAATTGATTATTTGTCATCCATCAGATGCAAAACGTCCGCCTTGACGTTCAAGGGTTAAGGGTTAAACGATTGATTAACTTCATGGTGCCTCAACCTTCCCTTAACCCTTAAACGTCGGGTGGGTCACCTTGGAAATCATGAATTCTAATACTGTGAAAATCATTGGCTTAAATTTTTTTAAAGTAAGTGTTGGAAGTCAAAGTACTATAAAAGATTTTCCCTTTTCACACAAAATTTTGAAGATGAATAGTTGTACTTTTGGCCTGACCAAAAAGATGCTGTCTAATTCATTGACCAGAAAATGGCCTCAGCATTGTTTAAGGGTTAAGTTTATTCACCTTCACCTTCGCCTTCACCTTCACGTTGTTGTGAACGGAAGTGAAGTGATCATCGAGGAGCCAGCCAGACACTGCAGCCATGAATGCGGCAAGTGATACAACTTCAATACAATTTTGAAGTCAAAAACTGTCAGCCCCACAGGAGGCCCAGAACCCAGAGAGAGCGCTTCAATCATCTGAGTGTCGGAGCAGCTTGAGCAAGAACTAAGGAGGTCCATAAAGTGGCTGGTGGGTTGTAATCTTTTCCTTGCAATGAAATTTCTTTTCATTTGTGTCAAAAAAAGAAAAGAAAAGGAGGTCCATAAATTTAGCAGGCTTTAAAATAAAACAGGTTTTAGAGGTACGTTTTGCACTCTTCAATGTACAAACAATCTACATTTGAGGAGGTGGTCTTAGTTTTGAATATAAATACTAAAAGACAACCCAATATTTTCAAGGAAAAAAAAAAAATTCAAAAAAAAGTTTTTTTCTGCCCGAAAATTCTGCCCGAAGTCGGGCAGCGACCAAAAAATGGTTGTTTGAGCGCTTAGGGGTTAATGGTAGAGATGAAAAGATGATCCAAATTGGGCGTGCTATATAGCATAGCATAGGATCCAACTCAACATTTTGAAAAAGTACTGTCACTATCGTACACAAAATTATGTTTATTAGGGCTTGAATGGAGTTCTCCAAACATTTAAGGGTCAAGAAACATCCATTAGAACTAATCCTTAAACATTTCTAATATGCAAAAAGCTATTGATGGTTGTTAAATTGCTACAATATAGACTAAATTTGTACCATAGACATGCAAATATACTACACATAAAATAACCATTCATTATTTGTTGAATTTTTTTTTCCATTCATTCCTTATAGGGATTAAAAGCCTTAATTAAGTTTTCAATAGTTGACATGCACATTTGTTGGTTGAAATTTGGAATTATACAATTATCATCCATATTGTATCAAACCAAGCATTTTTCTATATTGAATATATTTTTACTATCACTACTAGAAACAAAGGCCCAAATTAATAGAAAATCAACCTTTGCAAGTTGATTTGAAAGATTAAAAAAATTGGATATTTTAATTTGGCAAAACAACAAGATGTCTATTAACATAGTTGGCCAAGGGTTGCAATCTCTCTTCTTTTTGTTGCCAAGGCATCTAATGTGTACCATTAGATGTTTTTTGAGGTCTTTGGAAGACTGTGAGTTTCCAAATTGTGGGAACTTTGTGAACTCTGCCATATAAGCAATCTCATGTGGTCGAGAGACTACCACATCGGATAATAATATTTAATCAATATTTTACTGTTTTAAAATAAAATAAAAAAATATTTTTTAATTATTTAAAATTTAAAATTTTAAGTTATTTTTTTAAAAATTTTAAATTAATTTAAATTATTAATTATTGTGACAAGCAATGATTGGTTTACAGTATTGGGAGCGGGCCTAAAACAATCTTCTAATGCCTCCAAAAAACATCAAATGCATTCTATCTTCAAAACCTTTTTGAAAACATAATGGTGATGCAAAGGCAAATAGAAAAAAATTTGGATGATTTTATACAAGTAAGGATTAGAAAAGCTTATATAAGCATATTTCAAATGACTGTTGTAATCTTCTCTCTTCTCTCACTACCCACTTGGTTACACAAAAAGGTTTTCAAGTGTATTCTTGATGTTTTTGCAAAATATTGTAGATTTTGGTTTGATGGTTAAGTACGTTTGAAGGTTTTGGTGATAGATTTTGGAGTTTTTTACTCACTCTCCCTTTCCCTYTTGTTTTTGGTTTGATCTCAATGTTTTGAGCAACACAATTTTGATTCTATTGTCTCACTGTTTTAGCAAAAATTTGTGACTATTGGCACAACATTTCACCAKGATTTTGTAGGTTTTATTGATATTAGATCTTTGTCTCATGTCATTGTCCACTTTCCTTTCTTACCATCACACACTCAAGTTTTGTCACTTGTGGTTTAATTAATATTTYGACATAGTTTTGTTATAATGCCTTTAGGTTTCAACACAATTTTGTAGTATTCCTTGGTAGATTGTCGGCACCACCTCTATCTTGGATTTCATTCTTCATATCACTTTCTCTTTAATATGCACTCTGGTGTTGAGTTTTGACTTGAAAATTTAGTTATAATTTTGTGAATTTTTGTGAACTTTACTAGTACCTTTTTTTCCTTGTCTATCACTTTATATTTGTGTATGTACATTACGTGGGGACAACACAAGATGTAGATATTAATCTTTTGGAAAATTCAAATCTGGTTGTGTGCACTAAAGTATGCAATTATTGATAAAACTAATTTTTGTATCAATTATGAACCTACAGTGTTAGTTTTACACTCTATTTGCTAATTTTTTCATCTTCTCCAATAAGCTGTACACATGTATGCAATTGTATAGAAGAATCCATTGACATTTAAACTTGAATTGATTGCAAGAAAATATTGTTGATTGATTGTGTTTTCATAAGATTTTTTTTCTAAAATGTTTTAAAGTTAAGAAATTTTAATTTATGAAGAATACAACCAATATATACACCTTCAAGAAGTTTCTACCCTACAACAATAAAGCATAGAAAAATTCTCCAAGTAGCAAAACTAAAAAAGTGCAAATTTGAAGAAAACAGATATTTTAACATTTTAATTTGAAAAAATAAGAAGTTAAGAAAATAATTCCATGAATAACAATTCTACGGATATAATCGTTCATTAAATGCATCACCAAAATAATGTTTTACATGTTTCAAAATGCAAGGAAAAAAAAGCTTACTTTGAGTAGGGGAGTGATAACATGTGAGTATAGAATCTATAAGCCCATGAGCCTACGAGTCTATATTATAGACACCATCTATGTTTATAGGTGTCTGTGTTCTAGGTACCTATGTTATAGACTCTTTTTATGTTAGAATATACCTATATTATAGGTATGTATGTTAAAAGAATCTAGAGTATTCATTTTTGAACTCTATTTTCATAAAAGAAAATTCCATATGGTTTAATATGCCTATTAGAATAATCCATCATTGTTGGGATTAATGTGATTCAACTTCATCTCATAGATATTCCTAATATTGTTGTTTTTTCAATCTCAAACATTCTATCACTTAATTTTTTTTTAAATTTCAAAATGTGTTGTGCAAAAATTTTAAGCTAAGAAGATTCAAAGTCTTAAAAGATGGACCAACCTATAATTACCACCTTGATTTGCAATTTGAATATGTTGGGGCCGAAAGTAGGATGGGCACATATTTTTGAGAGGTGTGCACTTGTTTCACAAATCAAACCCAAGTAGAATTATACTTTCCAATTAATATTCTAATTTCTATGAATTTCTACATGGGTTTGCCCTGAAATTACAAAACCATTCATAATTGGAGAGTCATCCTTTAAACAACATATAACCACCATTCCATGTACTTATTAGCACTTAAGTATTGACCAATCGAGAATTGACAAGTTACCCAAGTTGGAATTAATGCCCTGAAATTGTCAAGAAAAATAAACGGACTTGGATGAATTCTATGGTAAAGATGTAGCCAAAAGTCAAATGGCGAAAATAGGCCGGTCTACCTTGACCTAGTCACACAAGTTGCAATAAATCCCACTTTCACATTTGAGATTATTTGTATGTTTCCATGTTGAGATTATTTACCCTAGAAATATCTATATATTTTTTGAAATGATGAAAACACATGTTCTTTGTGAGTCATTCATTTCCAATATTTTATTGAAAATATGAATTTATTGTTTTTTAAAATTATTTTTAAATAAAAAAAAATTGCAAATTGCAAATGTAAAATATACTAGAAAAATATGAAATTTCTAGTAGTACAATATTCATGGAGTACAAATATTTACTGCACCTATCTATACTTAGAAAATAAAGAAAATGAATTTATAAGTTCAAATTACAATAAAATATTAAATTTAAGTAATTTGTTAAATTTTCAAATTGGAGCAAAAAGCATACTTCATTAGCTTTATAAATTTGTTGAAGTAGGTTGTCCTAATGGATGGGGGTATTATAAACTCGAGGTTTGGAGAAAATAGGTTATTAAACTTTATTCAATTCAAATACATTGTACTCTACAAGCCAAAAGTGAGCCATTGTATTGTTGATTATACTATATTTAATATACTATTGTTAACTATTCTATATTTAGGATAAGTTGTTCTCACTATTAGACTTTAACTTTAGAAATTACAAACATCGAAGAAAACTAAGATGGAAACTTCTATTAGATCCATTTTGAAGGCTTATTCACACTAATCAATGGCAACCAAGTTTGCTTTCAACATTGATATTTCATATTTTGGTTTTAAAAAAATTCTAAAACATGCTCATGGTAGATTTTAATGTTATATCAAACCTCAAGATTGATATCTCATGTGGCCAAGCTTTGATGGATATCCTAACGTGTGTCCATTTTCTATATAATGATTTTTTAGGTCTTATTTATTTATTTATTTATTTATTTGTAATTACTTCAATGGTTTTGTGTGGAATCATTCTTTATAAATCTTTTTGGATGTTGAAAGGCTTTCAAATGGTATTCATTATTCCAATAATAAACAATGAAATATTTATTAGAAACATTTCTATTTTAAAAATATGTGAAGTACAAGGGCAATTTTTAAAACTCGTTAAATATTTTCCTTGTAATAAAACTTGTCAACTTTTGTACAATTTAATAATTTTTTTTCCATTCTTTGTTTATTATCTTGTAGTCAAGTTTCATTTGGAATGAGAGATTGCTGTCCTACGACAATTTGGGCTTTCACAAGGCATCTTGCTCTAAGTTTGTCATAAATTTTTTTTTTTGCACATTCTTCCATCTAATTCAATTCTTTAAGTTTAAAATTCCTTTCTTGTTAACATTACTTTTGATCGCTACTAGCTATGCTCAAAACTTTCTAAAAAATAATCTTCAACGTAGCGGTGCAGGTGGAGGTTATGAGCAACACAAATGTCATGATTAGTGTGCACGGAGCACAATTAACCAACATGATGTTTATGGATCCCGGTTCACGAGTGATGGAGCTCTTCCCCAAAGGATGGTTGGAATTTGCGGGTGTAGGGCAAGAAATCTACAAGTGGCATGCAGATTGGACGCGGGTTATCCATGCAGGGCAGTGGCGTGATCCGCACGGACCCGATTGCCCATTTCCCACCTCTCAAACTCTCAAGTGCCTCTTRTTCTTTAAGGATCGGGAAGTTGGGCTCAATGCTACCCACCTAGCATTGTGGACTAGCTCTGTGTTGGCTCAACATGGTAAAGCATTGCCTTCTATAGAGCAAGCATCAATGCCATGTGTTTGTGATGAAAATGATCATAGCAATGGCTTTGGAGCAAATTTGGAAATCATTTCAAAGTTGCCATGAAAACTTAGACTCCCATAATGCTTTATTTCCCCTTACAAGCTACATTTATATATATATACATTTGCTTAAAACCTTTAGGATACATTTGCACAAAGAATGAATGTCTTGATCTTTAAAAGGATAAAATACCCTTGTACTAGAATTAAGGGGGAAATATAACCCACCTATACTTGCTTTCAATCATAGTGGGGGATATTTTATCTTCTGAAGGTTCAAGATATGTACTCCTCAGAATGAATGTATTTTAAAGGATCAATACTAATGCAAGATCCTTGTTGAAAAGACAACCTCTATATACAACATTTTGGTGTCATTTTAACGACTCTCAAGAGTAATTGAAATTTCTCATTGAGAATGATGATGTTTTTATGCTATTAAAATTAGTGTGTTCGATCGATATTTAGGTTGAGTGATGTTATTTCAAAATTTGAATTAAATATACTATCCAAGAAATTTCCAAATAAGCCCATTGAATGGATTTCATTGTTCACCCAAAAACTAAATTATGCATCATAACTTTCTAAATTTGCATAGAGTTAATA